>QEPC01015418.1:1194122-1235033 GCA_003113815.1 Sphenodon punctatus
GTTCCCTTTCGGCCAGAGCCAGAGTGCTGTCGAAGGGAAAAGTTGGTTGGTTAGTACTGACTTGGGAAGGTACATCCCGGTCAGTACACGTTAATAAGAATTAAGTAGCTAGCATACTGGACCCATATTGCTTGTGCAATCACCCACTGGCCTAATTGAATCTGTTGAAATAAAGTGCGGCCAAGTTTTAAACCATATACTGCCTCTGTGTCTCATTGGGGGGGTGCGCCAGCAAAGAGCAGTTTGAGGGGGAGCAGCTACAATGCAGACACGTTTAGGATAAGGTACATTGAGGTGGGGAATGTTTTCCCTCCCCTGAGCCACTTTGAAAATTAGTACAAGCTCTGTCAACTGGATAGAAGCTGAGGATGGGGGTGCTCAAGGGTTTTGCTCAGGATGGGGAAAGGAAGGGAAGAGTCTGGACCATGGATCTGTGCCATGGATCCATCCCGTCCTTAAGTGCATGCCCTCATCTCTGCTCCCTCATTCCATGCTTGAGGGTAGGGGGCTGGATCTATGGGTCAGCAGATCAAGGATTTGGAATGGGGCCATAGAAAAAACAGCTGTGGTCTGGATTTGCCCACAGCTACAGTTTTCCCACCCTTGAAGTACATCATTATTGCAAACGGGTATATCTAAAACCAATACTCCTAATGTCCGCGTCTCTCTCCATGTTCAACAGGAATGGCAATGTTTGTAGAAGATCACAAACCAGATCATTCTATGATAACAGTAACAGGAATTCCCTGGGGAAAGGGGGTGGGAGGAGGAGAGAAAAGGGTGAGAGAGAGGGAGAAATGTAGGTAGGGAGAGTCAAGGAGAGGGGAAAGAGCAAGAGTAGAACTTACTAAAGAGCCAGGAATAAGGGGAAAGCTAGTGTAATAAACAAAGGATAAAAGCACACGTGGTGGTGGTGCGCCGCCAACACAGCCTGGCCTGGATCAGGAAGCCGTCACTAGCACAGTCCGGACCAGATCGGGCGGCACAACAAATTTGCTGGCGGCCGAGTCACCAGAGAGGGTGGGGAGTTGTATGAATGTGGAGCTGCCTGGCCACACCTCCATGCTGTGCCCAGCGATGACGGGCAGCTATGGCAGCCTGTGATGGCCTCCATGGAAGCCAAGCCAGCTACGGTATACCTGATCTGGGCCAGGGGAAACAGATGTGCGAACACACTCTGGCCCACTTTGTGCCAGTCAGGCAGACCTTAGCCTGGACTGATCCCAGAGGTCTCCAGGATCACAGCCTGGGCTAGCTATCAACACGGCCTGGGGCAACCCCGGACTAACATCTGGCAGTACCTGCACACACGGGGAGGCCAGGTCCGGGCCAAAGCATGACAGAGTGGGCCGAAGTAGCCCGCTGTCATGTCTGCAAGGGTGCTTTCCCATGAGATGGAATGCACAGCCTTTGGCATCGCGGGAGCCTGCACGAGTCAAATGATCTGCAGCTCCCGTCTTGTGGGAAAGGCAGAAGTGCGGCTCTCTCGCCGGCAAGCATGTGCGTCGGACTCTGACTCTGAAAGCAGCTAGAGGATGGAGAGGGGAAGGGAAAGGAACAAGGAAACAGGAGGGGGGAATGACGGGGGATGTTGCTGACATTGCTAATCTACTAACTCTAAAGTCAGTCCATAGTCTCTTAAATTTGTCTGGGATGGCTTGATGTCTGAATGCCAGATGCTCCCTGACAGGAAGGCTGGCCATTGCAAATCCTGAACCAGTGTCCGATGTGTGGGGAACTATGCCAATGTATGTCAGCTGAGTTTGTGGCCCAACAGCATGAATCTCACTGTGTCTGTCTACAATCAGAATCTGATTTAGTAACTTGTGGACTGGTCCTGCCACTATGCTGGTGTAAGAGGAAGGAGAATGCAAATTATTAGACTAACCATTGGCCTTGCCCACATGTGCACAGGCTACAAGGGAAAGGGGTTTTAATGGGTAGATTACATGTTGTGGGCCCGATTCACTACCAGTTATTCCAGTTTTACATGCCATCTAAATGAAAAGGTGTAAATATGGGGTGATAGTAGAGTGTAGAATCAGGTGCCAGGGCATAATCCGGCCTCACTTGCACCTGTATAAATTACTGGGGCAACTCCATAGACATCTGATTTACACCAGAGTCTAAAGGAAGAATGAGCTCCATTGTGGAGAGCTGAAAGTCAGTCTAGTTACTAGGTCAGGATTAGATAAACGTTTGCCTAGATCCAACTGATTGGAAAGAAATAACCCAGTTACATAGGATATATAGAATTAGGTCCATATAATATGAATGTATCCCTGTCTCTCTCTATGTTCTCTCCTTCCTTGACCATCCTAGATTGTACGCCCTTTGGAGAAGGAACCGTCTCTAATTAATGATTGCTCAGTGCTGGGTACATTGCTGATGCTATAATGATAATAAATAAAGAAATAAATATAAATAATAGGGGTGTCTTGATAGTGTTCCTACCACAGTGCAATAAAACACATAAAATGTGTCCATAATAAGGAAAAGTACCAATTGAGGCGGTTTAGATAAGAGAGTTTCTACTGCGATATACAGTATCTGCTGTCTGATTTCAATGGAGCAATTTCAGTTTATACCAGCTGAAAATCTGCTCCTTACTTTCTTCCTTTCTGCAGCAAATACATTTCCTTCTGGAGTGATTTAAGCCTAGGCTGCACAAACTCTGGCGAAACGGGAACATTTCTCCTCATGATGATGGGAGGACAGATGAGCATTGCTCTCTCTTCTGCGGTCCTGGGAGAAAAGTGAGCTCTGAGGCAGGAGGGTGCTGGGGACGCCTGACCGCAATTCTGCAGTCTTTGCATCATTAAAGCCATGGGGACATTTTGCAGATTGTGTGTCATTATCCACTTCCTCTGGCAGAGCTGTTGCTGCTGCAAAGAATCAATACAACACACCCAAGGGTGCAAAAGCAGCAGCCTCCCTGCTGAGCGCTGCCAGAGAGCAATCCAGTGGGGTCAGCGGTGTCACAAACGCTCATCAGTCACTGTGTGACTGAGCTGCAATATAGCATGGCTCCCTCTGACATGCTAAGAGCCCAAATCCTGACATGTGCTGAGTATCTGCCACAACAACTAAAAGCAGCTGTTCCCAAAGTTTTTTGCCTGCATGACCCAATTTTGAGACTTAAATTATGATCCCATAATCCCGGACAGCAAGAAAGACATGCAAAGTATAGGAAATACCAATCAGATGATGAGCCAGTGGGGTACCATTAAGCGAGGGACTCACTTGAGCCCAGGCCCCACACTCTTGAGGCTTAAGCTCTGCTTGGAAATTTTCAGAGTAGGTGGGTAAAGAAACACAAGTGGGGCCAACATTCTGCTTCTGTGCTTCCCCACCCCACCACCCCACCCCACTCAACATTTCCTAATGGCACTCCAGTGGTTTGTAAAGGTCTCTCCAGGAAGGAAAATTTCAGAGTGGTTGGCAGGGGCGGGGGGGGGGCTGGTCCTCCTCACCCACTCTTGGAAATTCCTTCTTGGCTAGGTTGCCAGGGGATGGCTGGTGGGTGTCAGAGTTGCACTGACAAGGTTGGCCAGGAGCTCTATTGGGAAGACCACCGTTGCCACAACTTGCGGGGAGTGGGAGCTGCCCGGAAACCCAGCTGCAAGCTGCCCCCCAGCAGGACTCCTGGCTGTACACCTGCCCCAGCAGCAGCCCACAGCAGCTCCCAGTAGGCGTCCGGGAAGGGCAGCATGGCTCCCAGTGTGGTTCAGGCTTTCCCAGCCCATGGTGGCCTGTAGAAGGGCTCCCCACTAAGGAGGGACCCTCTAGAGTGGCAGCTGCTTGAACCTGAGGCTCTCACCCCACCAAGGTCAGCCTCACCTCCCATTCCAAAGACCCCCGCCCGCACCCTCTTGCCTTTAGGGGAGGTCATAATTAGGGTTGCCGCCTCTTGCGGTTTGACCCTGAGAGTCCCACAGGCCAAAATGGGACTCTCAGGGTCACACTGCAAAAAGAGGTAACCCTAGACTGAGACATGATCCTGGGACCCGCACAGCCTTGCAGTGACCCTGTGGTGATCTCATCCACAGGTGGCAAAAACCCTTCTGGAGTCCCAAGCTGCATTTGGGGACCCCAGCATTATTTATTTATTTATTTATTTATTTTATAAATTTCTACCCCGCCCCTCCTGCCATGCAGCTCGGGGCGGCTTCCATACATTAAAAGACAATAAAATCAATTTAAAATCATCATAAATATTATAAAATATTAAAACAGGGCATTAAAGGCAAGAAGCAATTTTAAATGCTAAGACAGCATCTGTTAGGATCAGACCCTAACTTCAGTGCAATAACTCTGTGGAAGATCCTATTAAGGAGAGAGAGGCGGCAGGGGAGCCCTATGTTTGGGGAAGGAAAGCTTCTCCCATCACTGCAGCCCCTCCAAAGGACAGTGCTTGGTTGATGAAAACCATTCATTTCGGGAAGCATAGCCTGCTGCTCATGGAAGGCAGAAGGGGCTCCATGCATCTGACGTAAGGCATGCTTGATGGGGCTTTCCCTATAAATTTGCTGGCAGAGGGGTTGATGTCCATCAGGTCTCAGCCCATCAGCCACCAAACAGCTGACAGCTTTTAGTGGTGGCCTTCGACAGCTGCTTAAGGCATGTGCCTTAAGCAGCTGTCGAAGGCCACCACTAAAAGCTGTCAGCTGTTTGGTGGCTGATGGGCTGAGACCTGATGGACATCAACCCCTCTGGGTACTCCCCATGCTTCTGGAGTTGAGGGACAGAAATTCCTAGCTAGCTAGCTAGCTAGACCCTGATTTACACCAATTGGGGATCTGGCCCACTATGTGTACTTTGCTGGGATACTGGCCCTGGGCTAGTCTGAAGCCGCTTTTATATGAGGCGCTGAAAAGCGCCTCCTGAGTCCCGCGTTGAAAGCAAAGTCGCACGGGGAGTGTTTACATGCTCCCCGCGCTGCCGGAACTGATGTGGGCACGGGCAGTGCCACTGCTGACAACAGGGAGCACGCCACTTCCGGCAGCGCGGGGAGCATGTAAACACTCCCCGTGCAGCTTTTCTCTCAACGCGGGACTCAGGAGGCACTTTTCAGCGCCTCATATAAAAGCGGCCTGAGTCTGTGAGAAAGCAATACCAGGCAAGTATATAGGCAAACTAAGGAAGGGATTAAAGGACAGGGGCCCATCCTCTCCCTCTCAAAGTCAGTGGGGGCTCGGGGATGCAGGATGTTTTTGCCCTTCTGGATTTTAGCTGATGTGATTTGTCATTAGAGTGATTTATGAGCCGGTGTCGCCCTGGCGACCCCACTGGATTTCATTAGAAGTGCTGCAGCTGCTGCTAAATTTAGACTCAGCCAAGGGAAGGAAAGTGAAAGGTTTATTTGAGGGATTTTTTTTCTCTCTGGGAGCCATTAATAATTATTCTGTTCACTCAATGCTAGAAAATGAAGGCTGTCCCATCAGGACACAAGCAGCCTGGCAGAGGCGCTAAGGTGCTGTGTGTTCAGGAGAGGGAGGGAAGGTTTGCATTCCAATTATGTCTGGATTGTTTTTAGAGTGAACAGAGAAGCAGATCACATCAGCAACTGTCAAGAACATGAGTCAGAAAGACTGATAATAGCAGTTGCCCTAACTGAGGAGACTACTCTGGGTCCTAGGGCGCTTTTAAACGAGACAAGAAACACAGCTGATCCTTTGATCAGCCGCCTTTCTTTGCTCTCGTTTAAACGTTTTTGACCTTTAAAGCCGGATCTTCCCCCGCGTCAGACTGGGCAGGCGATCCTGCCCCCTCCGACGCGGATCGCCGCTGTGCTGGCTTCACTGCGCACTTCCTGGTTCTTTGGCCGAGTGCGCATGCGCAGAAGGGCACGCATGCGCACAAAGTCTCTATGCCGTGTCTGAACATCGGACATGGCGTACAGAGGAAGGCGGGGGGGAGATGCCGGCACTGGACGATCCCGCTTGTGAGGGGATCGTCTAACAGCGTCCCTAGTATCAGGAGATACGGGACATGGGATTACAGATTTACAGAGGCAGATCCCAAGTGGGCAGTTACCTGCCCCAGAATAAAGCGGGGCTCTCCTGCAGGAACTGCCTCGTGTGAACAAGAAGATGTGAGTGACTGGCTCAAGGGCACACAGGCAGCCTCCTGCAGAGCACAGAACTGAAACTTATCTACGCAACAGTCTCTGGGGTAGCAAGCAGGGGCGTAGCTAGGCTGGAACAGGCCTCAGAACATAAGATGGAACCACTCCCCCCTCCCCCAGCAGAAGGGAACCAGGAAGTGGGGCATCCTCCAGGTTCATGGGCCCCAGTGCAGCTCCACTGCTGCTTGTCCCTATTATAGCTACACCCTTGGTTGCATGCGCCATGCTACAGTGGGAGTCAGATATCTTGCTGCCCTCCTGTGGCACACTTAGCCCTTCTGAGCAACTACTGTGTGGCAAGTCACTCCAATTTAAAATGGGTGACTCAGCATGCACCACAAGTTAGTCTGCACTTAGCCGGGTTGTGCAAGGATGAGCAATGAGAGGTGTCGCACTGCTACCGCACGCCTCCATGTGACAGGGCCAGCCTTATGGGCTCTGTGCTTGACAGCACCCCTTCTTCATCCTGGCAACCCCTCCCCTTCACAGGGAAGCCTCTTCTCATAGTTTGACCCTGAGACTCCCATAGGTCAAAATGGAAGTCTCAGGGTCAAACTGTGAGAAGTGGCAACCCTCCCCTCCATGCTGGAGCTGGTGCAGAGGCGAGGGATAGGGCGCTTTTAAACGAGATGGAAATGGCGGCTGAGCCCTTTAACAGCTGCCATTGAGACCGTCCATTTAAATGCCCGACGCAGAGCGCAGCCGAGTCTCCTCTGCGTCAAGCCGGTCCGGCGATCCTGCCCCCTTCAATGTGGATCGCCGATGTGCCAGCTTTAACCTGCACTTCTGGGTTCCCTAGAAGAGTGCGCATGCGCACATACTCTCTGCGACGTGTCTGATGCTCTTGGGAACATCAGACATGTCATAGAGAGGAACGCAGGGTTTAGACGCCGCAGTGAGCCCTCTCCCGCTTGGGTGAGGGCTCGTTTAAAAGCGCCCATAGTGTGGCCATAACTCCCCCTTTAAAAGAGAATGCTCGTTAAAAATACATGGTGCAGGGCTGCACTGGAACCAATGCAGCCCTGCAACATGCATTTTTCATAAGCGTCCTCCTTTAAAGGGGAGGTATGGCCACCCTAGGGAGGGAGGAGACCAGCAGCTGCGTGCTCCATGCAGGAGGGGCATCAGCCACCCAGCTCTGCTGCTCCTTCCATCTCCAGAGATGGGGCAAACAGCTAGTAAGTGGCTGGGGTCCCCATTCAGCACGGAGCCCTCAACCATACACCTTTCTTGCCCACTTCTTCCCTCCTGGATATGGCTGCCCACCTAGAGCCCTATGGGGTCTAAGGCTGGCCCTAACATGTGAACAAGGTCCTTCAACAGACACTAGCAGACTGACCCTGGCTCACTCAAAAATGTCAAGTCAACCACCCCACACAGTTTGTTTTTTTAATGAGATTGCCTTCAAAATCATAAAACACGTCTTACAAAAACAGTAACTTTTGTGTTCCTTTGTCCATTTGAGACAGCAGTCACATTTTCAAGCTTTTCTATGCAGCAGTGAGGGCTAAGAAACGTACCTTTTTAACTGAGACAAGTCCTGTGGCTTCAGACTTTAAGGGTTTTTGCCTGTGCAACCCCATTTTGAGACTTAAATCGAAACTCACAACCCCAGACTGTAGCAAACACACGCACAGTAATCAAATATCAATCAGGATCATCACACACACACACACACACACCCTCGCATGCACAGATCGCTCACACCCCATGATTTAGAAGCCTCTAAATCCTTGAGACTCATGATGCAATTGTGACAACTCGCCAGTTACAGCGGTTACACTTGCTGGATTCAAGCTGGAGCAGAGAAAAACATTTCAAGTTAAATGTTTTTTCATCACAAAAGTGGTCTCTCTCAAGTAAAAAAATTCTCACCATAAATCAGCAAATTTCAGAAACAACAGAAAAAATGACTTTTTTTACTCAGTTGGGAACTTTGGGGAAAGTTTTCTTGAAAAATGTCATCAGAATCAGCATCAAAATGTTTCATTTACTAGAGAGTCAGGAAAAACAACAGATAAGGGGGAGTAAGAAGGTGTATGTTCTATCACCCCCTTCCTACCTCGTGGCCCCACAGCCTGCAAGCTGAACCAATCTTATGTTCCTTCCCACCCACTTACCCATTGCCTCCCTGAGCCGAGTCTACTCTGCCTTATCCATCAACCACCTCTGCCCATGGCCCATGCTACAGGCTTCTCTTTACTCCAGTGCGTGGTTACTGGTATGACATGAAATACTGGTAACGAGCTTACAATCATTTATAGATGTCTGATATATGTATCCTCTGACAATCACATCACTTATAGGGCCCCAATACAGGGGTTACAGTAAAAGAAAAGCTCTCCCACCTCCTCCTGGCTTTTGGGAGGAGCGCTCTCCATAACTACCTCTTTGGCTCCATTTCCTAGACTCCTGACATCTGAGTGCCTCTCCCAATCTTTAATGCACGGCACCACAGGAAGGCATGGCCATTTGATAAACAGAAGGACAGGGTAGATTAACTGGCCATGCCAAGATCATGCCAGGAGTCTGTGAAAGAATGAGGAACTTGAACCAAGGTCGATTGAATTGCATGCTAATCTCTGAACCATCCTTCCTCACCCTGTCCTGTTTCCCGTGTACATTTTCCTCTTTTGTTCATAGCTTTCAGTCATGGCCTACATGGATTTATCAGCCTAGCTGCAGGGCCAACTTACCCAAGGCCCTTGGTGGGGCCACTGGAAGGAGTGAGTAGAATTCTGGGACGCAGTTAAGGGGTGAAAATCATGCCCACCCATGATCCCTTCCCTTTTGGTCATGGCCCAGGGCTCCCCCAGTACATATTCCCACTGACCCTCCCAGAGCATGGTCTTTCCATGGTCTCTGTTGGGAACACCATTGGGGTGGTATATGTGGTGGAGGAAGAGACAGGGAATCTTATTTATTTCCTTTTGAAAGAGCCTTCAGGAGTTCCGGGGGAAAGGGAGGAGGAATCCTTAAGAGAAGAATTACATGGACAACAAAATTAAAATGGAAAATGCCACAATTAAACTGAGCTCTCTGCCCCATGGTGCATCTGCAGCACTACAACACAGGGCCAGATTCTCAACTTTTTGGACCAGTTGTACTCAGCAGACTGGGAGGAACTACCTTTGGCTTTTTCCTGGCTGGTCAGGCACCAGTCTAGTCTTCAGCATGGCTGCCATACCTCACACGACCTAATTGCCCAAAGTCTCCCTAAGGGAGTTGGGAATAAGCAGAGCTCAGAAACACACTGGCCACCAGTGTGTTGGGGACTAGAGCATAGCCAACCAATCAGAGCAGGGAAAGGAGCTGAAATCTAGCCAAGGGGTGTTCCTCAGTCAATACTGACATCAGGGGAGGCCTGCTCTGCTGTAAGCGCTACCCCCCATAATCATTTTGCTTCTGTGGGGGGTTGATCTGAACCCATTTTTCTTGGCTGGGGGAATCTGGAGCCAAGAGAAGAGAGAGAGGGAAAGGAACAGAGAGAGGTAAACTCAAAGTACTATTAGTTTTACCTCACAGGGAGGGAGTCCTCCACGTTGCCGTTTTCCATCTGCTCAGGCACTGAGAGCCAGAGGCACTGGGCATCGCTGCCGCTCATCTAACCCTTTGGCAGGCAACATTACCAACAGCTCAGCAGCAAGCCTCTCTCCAGCCCCTACTCTTCACCCCAGGAGTCAGGCAGCTCGTGACCTTGCTGTCTGGCATCATGTAAAACACAGTATGGCCCATGCAAACAAACATCCTTTTATGTCATGGAAAATCTTTAGCCTGTCAATAGGTCTGATGGCAGGAAACTCCCAACAGGGATTCAGCAACACGGCAGTGTTTTGCAGGCAAAACAAACAGAAGCTTACATGGTGATCATCGTTGTGCATAATGGGGGGTGATCATATGGTGTCACGTCCTGCTCTGGAATATTTTCCTGCTACCCAGTGGGCTTGGCAGGCCTCCCGCGTATACTCGGGTGCATGTCTGACTGATTGAAGGGATTTATCTAGTCAGCCTAGGCCCGGTATCACAACAGAGCACCTCACTGTCTAATCTATTGATCCCTCTCACCGAGGGATGTGCTATCAGCCTCATGGTTGGAGAGTCCTGTAAGACAGCATGGACTGACACCCACATCTTCTGAGTGTAAGTGGGAGGTCCCAGATGATGCCCCTAATGGCTGAACCATCTTTAGTCTATCAGGAACAAGGCAGCTGAGGTCAATGGCACTACACCCAAATGAGATCAGAATCAGGCCCCATCTGAGTACCCTATAAGAGCACAAAGCATGGTCTCTGTTGGGAACACATTAACCCCTGGGACAACCCATCTTTCTGGGCAGAGGCAGTATGTGAGACGAAGAGGGAGGATATGCCAGTAGCCAGTAGGCCTGGCACAGTACCACAGAGCAGCAGCAGTAGGGCCCACCAAAGGAAGCAGCAAGCCGGGCTGGGGGGTTTCCTCCATCACTCCCTGCCCATCCTGTAGGGAAGGGCTGTGGCTAGGGTTGCTACTTCTTGCAGTTTGATCCTGAGACTCCCATTTTGGCCTAGGGGAATCTCAGGATCAAACTGCAAGAGGCGACAACCCTAGCTGCTGCTGCCTCTTCTGCTGGTCCTCAAGGCAGGCTCTGCGCTGGGCCTTGTGATGCCGAGGCTCAGTGGTACTCTACTGAATCCAATTGGAACAATGGCAGGGGCTGCAGGGCCTACCCTAAGAACATAAGTAGTGCTGTACTGGTCAGACAAATGGTCCATTGAGCCCAGCACCTGTCTCCGACAGTGGCCAATCTCAGTCACTTGGAAGAAATACCCAATGGGACAATCTGTTCCCTGTGCACTCCCAGCTCCTGACAGTAAGAGGTTACATTCCCTCAAACCTGCCTGGCTAATAGCTGCAATGGACCTATTCTCCAAAAACGCGTCCAATCCTTTTTTAAGCCCAGCTAGACGGGAGCAGTAGCCCCACTAACAATATCCTTAGAGAGCCTCCTCCTCACAAAGAAGGTAGGGAGGGAATTTGCCAGCCATGGGTGGGCCCATCACTGCCCTTTGAGATCACCAACATATCTGAGTTCCCAGCCCTTGAATGTCAGGGGGTGAGATGTAAGTGCCAAGCTAGAGGGTCAAAGATGGGGCTTCAGGAGCTACCCTTGCCAGAAAGTGGCCTCACACCATCCATATTCATGAGCCAGTTTGTGTTAAATGACCCATCTACATCAATCTCACCAGCAACGGGTCTGGTCCTTTGACCACAGATCCTGACAGGACTCCTTCATCATGGGGGAGAGAGATCTGTATTCTCTCTCTGGAACCAGCAGCAGATCTCACTGCCATTGACTTAAGGTTGAGGAGGAGCAGGGCTGAGGAGGGAGAGATGAGAAGAAATTATGGGAGAAAGGAAGCGAAGGCTGTCAAAACAAGGCTAAGGTACAAAACAGACAATGCCTAGAATCCAATTCTGTCCAGGCTAGGAGCATGCCCATCCCAGTCAATAGGTGGCATGCGGAAGGTCTGAGAGTAGAACATGTCCCCACTGAACTATAGTCTATAGCATCCAGGAATTAATGACAATTTCCTCTTAGCAGATCTGTAGCTCATAGAGTGACCTTCTCCATTTCACTTGGGAGTGAATGCGAAGCAATTAATTAGGGCAGCTGCATTGATCAGTGCCCCTCCTCCTTAGCTGCAATAGGAGTTGATGTCCTATTGAGTGGGGGGGGGGGGAGAGGACAAAGGGGGTGGCTTGTGCTCTAGGAAGGGGATGCTGCTCTTTCTTCCAAAAACAAGGAGAATGAGAAGGGACCAACCCATCTCCTCAGCCTGTTCGGAACAGCCAATAACTGGCCGTCATTCTCATCCAATGGCTATTTGACCCAAAGTCCAGTCAAGCTAATGGGAATCTTTCCATTGGCTTCATTGGGCTTTGGATGAGACATGGAGACAGAGATGTCCTCTCATTCCTAGTGGTAGCCCCTTTGGGTGAGTATAAGTACTGCATGAGGGTGGGTTAGGAGGAGGACAGCTCAGCCTCAGCACAATCAACACCTGCTCTGTGATAAGAGTTTCATATTTTACTGAGTGGGCCAGATCCTTGACTGCCACTGATATAATCAACACCACTCCATTGGAGTCAGTGGGCCAGATCCCTAGCCAGTGTAACTCAGCATCACTCCACCAGCATCAGGGATTCAGGTGCCTGGCTGGAGTAATGCAGAATCACCCCACTACAGTTAATGATCCTGGTGTAAATTGGTGTAGCTCCATTAGAATCAGTGGGCCAGATCCTTGACTGGTGTAACTCAGCATTAATCCTTTGGAGTCAATGGGCCAGAACCCTGTCTGTGGTAAATCAATGAAGCTCCATTGGAGGCAATGCTGATTTACATCAGTTGAGGATTCAGCCCCTCTGTATGGATAAAACACGTGAAACCATCCAGGCCCCTCTTTCCTTGTTATTCTTGGGTACCCCCAGAAATGTCAACGCCTGCCCTTGACATTCCTATCTGGGGCAGCGGCTCCAGAGACAGAAGGACAGGAATTTTGCTAGCTTCTCAGTAACAATGATTTGAAGCCAGTTCTAGAAGCCAGGGAGACCAGATGCCTCAATGCCCTTTTGAGATGCTATGGGGAGGTGCTTGTTGGTTGTTATCAAGATGAAGCTGTCTGTGCATATGGGTTACCGCCACGGCGACGGCCTGCATTGTGCACACGTGGCTTTGTGCTGATAACAGTGCAGATTTTCATGCTTCGCCCTCTCACCGAGCGGCTCTACTATGAAGATAACGCCGAGTGGGTTCTCTGCAATTGGGGTTGCAGTTGTGCTGCTGCAGAAAAGTGTTGGCTGCAAATTTCCTGCCGCCGAACAGAAAACTTTCTCACCTCAAACGCCGACCACAGGCAGAGATAGGGGAGTAAATATAGAAGGGAGAGAAAACAGACACAGGCAGGAAGGGGGAGGCTATTTATTGAAACAGACGGAGTTATTTCTGTCAGGGCCTGGCATTGCATAACAACTGCGCAAACAGGCTCCTCGGCGTCGGCTCCTTGGCTGATTGCTGTGGCCACTGACGTCAATAGAGTTCACTTAGTTTACGCCAGATGAGGATCCAGCACCTTTGGAGCGCTGCTGATTTACACCAGCTGGGGATTCAGCACCTTAGCTCCATTGGAGCAATGCTGATTTACACCAACCTGGTGCTCCGACACCTTAACTGAGTTGGAGCAATGTTGACTGGCCCTTTCAATCTTTTGGCACCTGTGACACATGGATTCCACCCTATCTCCCCTACCCCCTGCTATCATAGTTCCCTCTCTATTAGATCCCAAACCAGCCCTAGAGGAGACTGCCCTCCTTCAGACCTCAGAGGAAAGGTCTCTCCTCTCTATATCCTGTCGGTCTAGAGGCTTTGGCTCACACGCTGATCTTCTCAATGGTACTCAACCCTCTGACAAGAAAGAGAACCCCTGCTCCTCCCAGGGCAAGAGATGAATTCTGTCCCTCATTTATCCCACTTTGCTCAATGGGAACCTGACCTAGCCCAGTAGGGAGCCTTCCTTAGCACTATCCATAGTCTTTCATTCCTCACTGCTCCAGCCCCTGACCGGGATCCCAGCCCTGGCAGAAGGGCTATGAGTATGATCTTCCTTTCAGCTCTCTAAACATCTCTAGAGTTCTGCAGGATCTAGAGAGGAAGCTAACAGGTCAGACTTCAAACAGCTGCAACGTGACGCAAAGAACCACAGCGGGAGACAAAGGAGTCCGCCTTCCTCCCAGCCCCCTCCCTTTGCCCATGCCAGGTAGCAGAGCCCGTGGGGGCACAAACATCCGCTTTCTCTGCCCTGAGCACACGGTAGAGATTTCAAGAAGGCTGGAGGAGGAGGACTGCCCCAATGAGAGCCCAGCATTCAGCATTCAGCCCATTGATTCTGGTGGGGATGTGGGGTGAGTACTATCAATGGGCTCCTCTCTGCCGGGAGACAGCACAACTTCTGTAGTGTACAGAGGGGAAGATTCTGTGGGATTCTTGTGCCTCCAAGAGCCTTAGAAATGTGGCATTGTCCCTGACGGGTGTGTGGGAAGCATAGGGATGCCACTTTGTTCTCACCGTTTGACCCATTTTGGCCCATGGGAGTCTCGGGGACAAACCACAAGAGGATGATACCCTAGGAAAGCACAAGCCATCCATTAGCAGGACTTCGTTCCGGGACAGATGAATATCTAGGAGAGCCTGTACAGACTGGGCAAGAGTCATGTGAAATGGTTCAGAGACCCAGAGACCATTTTCAGGGTATTGTGTATCGATATATTTCACGCTGACAGCCCAGTCTGCAGTTACCGGCAACTGAAAACAAAGAGCCAAATTGATAAAGCCCCTTTGACTTCTTCATGCCCAGCTTTACACCAGCAAAGGATCTGTCCCACAGAATACATGTGATTTATTAGCATTCATTGTCTTGATCTTCCCATTGAATTCCTTTATTTTTAATGTGGTAATGATGTCAAGTCTGATTGATATGGCGCCAAAGCCAAATCTGGATTAAAGAACTAAAAGAAAGGATGAAGGGATATGCACAACAGCCAGTAAGATAAGCAGAAGGCTGGACTTGAGAGCAAAATGCTGTCTGGTGTTGCTGCATCGAATTAGAATCTAAAGCAGAGGTTCCCAAGCGCGTTGCCTGTGTGACCTCATTTTGAGACCAGGTTACCCAGGGTCCTGGAATGGCCTCTGTGGTCGGCCAGAGGCACCCTCCTTGTGGTCCCCCGGGTGTCAACTATGAGGAAGGGGTTCTCGGTGGCTGCACCGCAGCGGTGGAACTCCCTCCCGTTGGCAGTCCGCCTGGCCTTAGACCTCTCCTCTTTCCATAGACAGTGGAAGACCTGGCTGTTCTGCTGGGCCTTTGATGAAGGAGATGCATGATGGGTTGGGTTAGGGTTGGGCTTTTTTCTGCTTGGGTTATTTTAATGTTTTATATTTTGGGATTTTATGTGTTTTTATGATGTTGTTAGTCGCCTCGAGATGCATAAGCAGGAGGGGGCGGCATACAAATGTGAATAAATAAATATACTCCTGGATCCTCAGACAGCAGCAAAGCCTAACCAGTATCGACTGGGATCATGGTCCTATTTGCACAGGGTCCAGCTCCACTTGAGGTCGTGACCACAGTTTGGGAATCTCTGCTCTAAACCATTAAGTAATATGGGCCAGATCCCCAACTGGAGTAAATCAGCAATGTTTGATTTCCCTTTGATGGCTACAGTAATTTACAGCATATTATCTGGGGATTTGGACCAACAAACAGTACCACACACCCACCTCTTCCCAATACCTTATACCACCACACACCTCTTTACATAAGAAGTGCCATACTGGGTCAGACCAACGGTCCATCGAGCCCAGCATCCTGCCTCCGACAGTGGCCAGTCATGGGGGCCTGGGAGAAGCACCCAACAGGTCACCATGCTATCCATTCCCTGTGGGTCATCCCCAGGCTCCCAACAATAAAGGGTTTTGTTACCCAATCCTTTCCACACCCTTTGCCTGCCTTTCCACTTGTTCTGTCTTGTTATAATCCAACCTCATGAGCTCTGTAAAGTGAGAAGCTTTTTTGCTTTCCTTCAATGCCTAGCACAGTGCGGCCCTAATTGGGGCCTGTAGCCGCTACTGCAGGACAAATAGCATTATAGTTTTTACACCGCTATTTTGTAATCCTGGAGAGAGGATGCAACTCAAATATCGAGATAAAGGAAAGCAGTTTGTTTCTCTTATGGCGATTAAGATTGGGTGGGACAACGCCCTTGAGAATATACTGATGTGGGGATCCCTCTGCACCATTTGAACCTCTCTATATTTATACAACAGATGTGTCTAAATGGCATTGTCCAACTAATTTAGGCCACAAGTACCTATGGTGTATTCTTATCTCTGTTTATAACGTGCTTGTCCATTTTGTTGTTAGCACATAAAATATATATGATAGGTAACTATTACAAAAGACGTAAAAACATAAGGGGTGCCATACTGGGTCAGATCAATAGACCATCTAGACCACAACAGCTCATAATGAAGTGGTCCATTTTCTGCTATTATTTGCTCCCAGCTTCCAAGTGTCAGAAGTCCCATCTCCTGATTAATAGCCATTTATGGACCTATCCTCTAAGAAATTATCCACCCCTTTTTTAAAACCAGTTATGCTACTGGCCTCCACAGCATCCTTGGTAATAACTCTCATGGGTTAATTGTACACTGAATGTGAAAACATACTTCCTTTTATTTGTCTTAAATCTGCTGCCAACTAATCCCATAAGGTGTCCCCTAGTGCTGGAATGATGAGGAGTGGTAAATACTTAATACAGCTCTCTAATTACTTGCTCATGATTTTGTACATTTCTATTAGATTCCCCCCCAGTCATTTATTTTCTAATCTGAAGGGAACTACTCATAATGAATGAAGGGGTGGATTTGTATGTTTCTAGCTTTGCTTTCTCTGGGATAAATCCTTAGGTTTCTAATCAGCTACTTCACGCAAAGCTTCCAGTGATTAATTGGAAATTGTGGTAGCCCAGCACTCCCAAGGATGCAGTCTGTTGGCTTCAACTGAAGCTTTGCCTTAATAAGAGCAGGGTGTGGAGTTCAGGAGTAGAATGAAGGATGGGATTCGAGATGAGATGCATGGGGTGGGGGAAAGTTTGTTTATTTACTTATTTACATATTTTGTTGGACTTTTATTTCACCCTTCCCCGAAGGATTGGGATGGCTAATAACATAAAAACAAACATATAAAATACAGAATATAAAACCCATAACACCTCATAAAATACCCATAACCCCAACCCCCCTCCCCACCCCAATCCTAACCATGCCTGTTAAATGCCTGGCCAAATAAATAGGTTTTATACTGCTTCCAGAAGATGTTAATAGAATCATAGAGTTGGAAGGGACCTCAGAGGTCGCCAGTAACTGTCGATAAAGGGGGGGGGCGAACAGCAGTGAGGGCTGGGCAGGGGTTCAATAGGGCTTCCAAAATTGGGGGGGGGGGAACGTGCCCTCCAACTGGGACCTCCTCCAGGAGCTGCCTATGGGCTCCCAGTGACCAACCCCCATCAAGAGGCCAGCCAGAAAAAGTATGGCTGTGTTCTCAACTGTCAGTTACCACAGAGCCCCATGATAATGGGAACATAAGTCACAGAACATAAGCTCAGACAAATGATCTAGCTAGCCCAGTAGCTCGTCTATCAATGGCTGGCTTTGGTTGCTTCAGGGGAAGTGTTCTAAAATGGGACATGCAGGGAGAGAGCCACCCCATCATTTACTCTGAGTTCCTGGCAATCAGAGGTTTCATCCTCGGACAAACTTAGCTAACCACATTGTTGGACCTAACCTCTGTGAACTTATCCAAGCCTTTTTTTAAAAAAAACCCAGTTCTGTTATTGGCCTTCACAAATCCCATGGCAATGAGTTCCACAGGTTAATTGCATATTGTGTAAAAAGTACTGCCTTTTTGTTTTTAAATTTGCTGTCAGTTAATTTTATCCAGTCTCACCTAGTTCAAGTATGATGAGAGTGAATAAACAACGTAAGTAATGCTGTACTGGGTCAGAAAGGTCCATCCAGCCCAGCATCCTGTCTTGACCAATGGCCACATTTGGTTGCTTCAGAGCAGTGCACAAGACAAAATGGAGTAATCCATTTGCTACTGTTCATGCCCAGCTTTCTGTTCACACTCTCCACATCAGTGAGTAGTACATGCATTCACATGATAGACATTCCTTTCCATACCTGTGGGTTAATTTGCATAGTAAATGTCAATTGCACCATACCACTTGTACCCTGGGTTGAACAAGTGGTAAAGGGTCCTGCGCTGCAGGAACAGAGCTACCCTGGAAAACAGGAGCCATACTCTCCAGGGCAAGTACTGGGAGGTAAATTAGCAATTGTGAAAATTAGACTTAATTGAGGGTGGAATATATCCTCTCGCTCAGCCAACAGGGAAGACGTGCAGCTTGAAACTAGGGCTACTACTACTTGTGGAAATGACTCTGACCCTCCCATTTTGGCCTGTGGGGGTGTCAGGGTCATTTCCATGAGAAGTAGCAGTCCTAACTTGATCCATCACAAGAATGGCTACATTGGAGAAGAACCTTGGTCTGGACGGTCTGGTGTCCCACTCTTTGCTACAGCATGCAGCTTGCTGTAGCTCAGCACTCAAAACCTCAGCATGGCGATGTGCTCCAGCCGAAATGGGGTTGAAACCCACACTGATGTGTGTGCATGTGCAGCTAAAGAGGCAACGATGGGTCTGCACCACTCCCCTCATTTATCCAATAGGCCTCTTCAGGCTGGGATTTACCACTACCCAAAGATAGGCAGCACCTCTTAAATTCACTGCATTGGGACCACACTGCAGGAGCAACATTCTCTCCCAACACACGGTGTAGTTCCTCAGCATGACAGAGCTCGTTTAGTGGGGAGCAACCAGGCCCATTGCTGAGGGAAACCCCACAGTGGGAAAAGCACTCTGTGTGGGGCTACCCTTGGTGACGGTCCGGAGACTGCAGCTGGTGCAGAACACAGCGACCTGTCTCCTTATGGGGACGGGTCATCATGAGCACATTACATCAGTGCTCCGTTCTTTGCACTGGCTGCCTATAGTCTTCCGGGCCCAATTCAAAGTGTTGGTTTTGTCCTATAAATCCTTACACAGCCTGGGCCCTGCCTATTTGCAGGACCGCCTCACCCCCCAGGCCCTGGACGGCAGTCGGCAGGCAGCGCCCTTCTTGAGTTCCCCTGAGTCTCTCGGGTGCTGACTATGAGGAGGGCATTCTCGGTGGCCGCACCAAGGCCGTAGAACTCCCTCCCAACAGAGGTCCGCTTGGTCCCGGACCTTCCCTTTTTCCAAAGACAATGTAAGACCTGGCTATTCGGCCAGGCCTTTGGTGAGGGAGATGGGTGGGGAGTTGGGAGGGGAGGTTCAGCTCCACATTTATGTTTATTTTTATATTGCTGGTTTTTTATTTTTCTATTTATATTTATTTATATTTATATATGTGTTTTTAATGTTATGAATATGTTGTTAGCCACCCCGAGCTGCCGATGACAGGAGGGTGCGGGGTAGAAGTTTGGTGAAATAAATAAATAGGCTAAGTTAGGTCATATCTACAGAGTAGTGGCAAATGTAAATTAAATGCAGCAAAAGTTCCTAATAACATTGCGTGGCAGAGTCTAAACTAGCGGTTCCTAAACCCTGGGTTGAGAGCCCAAGTGGGTCACATCATCTGCAGATGGGGGTCACCATCCCTGGCTGATATTTCATATACCTGCTATACCTTTGTTGCTGTCTACTAGGATCACAGGAGTATCTTTCAGTCTCAAAATGGCATCCTGGAGGCAAAATGTACAGAATCTGCTGCTCTAGTTCTGGCACCCTTTCATATTATGACCATAGTTACTATTAAATGGTACTGTTAACTTTTAGCAGGTATCAAGCTTGTTGATCTTTTAGTTCAGCATTTCCCAAAGTGGGATCCACAGGCCTGGGGTTCTGCAGCAGGTTATATGGGGGAAGTGGGGCGGGTGTCTGTACCTTGAGTCAGAAATCTGTTTCAGATGGCAGGAGAGAACGGGGGGGGGNGGGGGGGGGGGAGAGAGAAAGAAAACTTGTAATCATTCCAGACTGTTTACGTTTGGCTCCTTTCTGAGTCTTATTTTAATTATGAAAATATTTTTAAAATATAATAAACTAACCCAATAGAATAATAAACCTATGTTTATTTCACTTAGTTACCTTTCTGTTGCACCCTATCCTGAAGGCTTGGGGTGAGTTACAACATATAAAAACAGCATATAAAAGATTAGATGAAAACCCAACCCACCGCAAACCCTATTTCCCACTTTCCAAATGCCGGGCCAAACAAAAAAAGTCTTGTATTGTCCCCAGAAAATGCTTTGGGCTGGGCTGTTAGAAGATATGATCTACAGTTGTGGAACCACCACCGAGAACATTTCTCTTCACACCCTTGCTGTATGGACGTGATACGCTGATGGAACTTGCAAGAGAGTGCTCCCGGCTGACTTCAAGGGTTGCCATGTATAACGACGAAAGGGGTCTGGGAAATTTAGTCAGATCCCTAAAGGGGGGGGGGGGGTTGGGGCCCCATTGTTTCAGTTAATAATGCAGTTTTGTATCTGCAAGTCTGAAAATTCTAGAAGCTAATGCTAACTGGCTGTTTGCAGGAGGGGCGGGATACAAATTGAACTAACTAAATAAAAATGGCCTCACATGTCATTTTGCCTGTGGACACAATAATGTGCAGTGCTAGCAATCCAATGACTAAAGAAGGGTGATACCTCCACAACTCTAATGCCGCTTTGGGGATAAATTCAGCCTCCTTTACTCAGACAAGGAGTTTCCAGGAGTCACTACTTTCAAGAGTAAACCAGGCAGCTTTGACTCCATAGACTAGATCCTGTCATGCTGTTAGTGCAAACTTGGAAAAAATCATCCTCACCGTTTACCTGCTTGGGTATAAAATCTGTCCAACAATGACAAAAGGAACTGAGACTGTATCCACCCATCAGACAGATTTATCAGACCTCAGGCAAAAAGGGGAGTTTAGTTCTGTAAGCCTGCTGTAATGAGAAACTAAACAAAATAATGCTGATTATGATCATGCAATGAAATTAGGCCTCCGAGAATCTCCTGTCTATGTTGTTCTTCTGCCTTCCCACGCCATTGGTCTGCTGTGTATTGTCTAAATCCTAGCTTGTGACCTCTTGGGGGTAGGGACTCTTGGTTGCTAGCTTGAACAGTGCCTAATAAAATTGTAAACAAAAAGTGCAGGAAACATGAAATAAGGTTACTGTAACTCCCTGTCTTTACATTCTATGCCAGGAAATGCACGGGTAAGGTTTAAACTTTCTCACAGTTTCAGCAAAGCTTGCCGCACTTCTGTACTATAATTCCTTATCACTAGGCCAGCCACAACTCAACAGAACGTTGAGAATTATTTGGAAAGGGAGAGAGACTATCATAATGGGCGTTTTCAGATGAATGCAGGGCTGCCCACCCCTGGAGCTGCTCCGAGGGTGCATCCCTGCATCCACCTACTCTCAACCCCGCTTGGGATATGATCTTGAGTATCATGTGCAGTTCTGGTCACCACCGTCTCAAAACTGATATAGTGGAGCTGGAAGAGTTGCAGAGAAAAGCAACAAAAACTATCAAGGGTATGGAACAGCTTTTATATGAGGAGAGGTTTGATAGTTCTTCAGCTTGGGGAAGAGATGACAGAGAGGAGAGGATAGAAGATTACAAAAACATCAGTGGTGTGGAACAAGTGAATAGGTAGCGCGGATATCTACCTTCTCAAATAATGCCAGGGGGGCATTTTATGAAACTAACTAGCAACAGATTTAAAAACAAAAGGCAATGCTTTTTCACTCAAAGTACAATTAACTTGTGGAATTTGTTGGCACAGAATGTTGTGAAAGCCAGTAGTCTCACTGGGCTTAAACAAGGATTGGATCAGTTCTTGGAGGATAGGTTTGTAAATGGCTAGTCAAGCCAGCCTGAGCCATCTGGGAAGGGCAGGGTAAAATTTTAAATAAATAAAGAAGTTGGTCAGAGGAGGTAACCTCTGACTGTGGGAAGCTGGGAGCAATTAGCAGGGAATGGGCCACTCCATTATAACCTGATGTGCATTTCTCCAAAGCAAAGGTGGCCACTGTTAAGAGACAGAATGCTGGGCTGAATGCACTGCTGGTCTGACTGCATGTCTTATGTTCCGACGACTCTGGACAGAGATTCCAAAACACAGATAAAATGAAATTAAAGGGCAGCCTTAGCTCAAGGTAATTTCAGACGTGACGGGCCTCTCAGCCCACCACACTGAACCCTGGACCAGGATCTGTCTCAGATCCCGGTCCGTGATCAGGCCGTCCGTCCTTTAGACGTGCCGGCCTGATCTCTGAGGGGGATCGAGGAGGGGGACCCGCGCTCCCTTGGCCACCCACCCACAGGGAGACAGGCGGGCATAGCGGCCAATGAGGCCGCTGCGCCTGATCCCGTCCCATGGTCAGGACCCGATTCCGGGACTGAGCTGGCAAGCACACGTGCACCGTGGCCATTGCCAGCCCCATCCCGGATCGTGGCCAACCTAACCACGATTCTGGAGGTGAGGCCTGCCTCACCTCCAGAACTGTGGTCAATTTGATCCCCACTGGGTGTTCACTGCAGTAAACATCTGGCGGGGAGCAAACAGACGTTCACGAGATCGCTGCCACCACACAGGATCCACTGTGATTCAGTGTGGTGAACGGCGATATCGTAACATCTGAAAATACCCTCAGACTGCAAAACTATAGAATAATTAGCACAAGGAAGAGAAAAGAAGTTATACTGGAGCGCAGGTGGTAGAGTGTATGCTTTGCATGTATAAGGTCCCAAGTTCAATCCTCATATCTCCAATTCAGGATCTCTGGTAGCACACCTGGGTGAAACCTCTGCTGGGGATCCTGGAGAGCTGGATTTGAAACCCTGCTGCCATGTCAGGTTGTGACAATACTGGGCTAAGATGGACCATTGGTCTGACTCAGGCAGCTCCTTATATAGACTCAAAGGGCTGGAACAGACCTTGAGTTAATCTCTCAGCCCATCACCTGCACTGAGGCAAGATTCAGTTTACCTAAATCATCCCTAATAGATGGTTTTTTCCAGCCTTTCATTAAAAGTCTCCAAAGAAGAAGATTCCACAACTTCCCTTAGGCAAACTGTGCTACTGCCAGTGCCTAACTCTAACTGTCCTTTATGTTAGGACATTTCCCCTAGTATTTAACCTAAATCCACCTTCCTGGAACATAAATATCTTGCCTCTTGCCCTGCTGGGCTCACTGATCATAGAGAATTCTTCTCCATCTCCTTTGCAGCAATCTTTTAAATCAGGGGATGGGGAAAACTTTTGTTTTTGAGCTGGGGGCACCATCGGCAATTTTCAAGTGGCCAGTAGGCCCCACCAAAAATGGAGAGATTTTGACATACATCACAGAAAATTCTCATATATCATATTCCTACTTCAATCAATAGAATCCCATGCCAAACTAGAAGCAAGGGAAGATACAAATGATGGATTTGGCCTGCAGTTCTAACCCTCCTTTCTGTTGCCTTCCCCCAGAAAATGCTCCTTCAGTACTGGAGGGTAGAGGGGCTGGTTCTGGGGCCCAGATTCAGGAACTGGAAAGAGGTCAACTACCCGTCCCACAGGCAAAGAGATCCCACCCCCAATGGTGTAGCTACAATAGGGACAGGTGGTACTGCTGCACTGAAGCCCATGAGTCGGGGGACGAGGGGGGAGCACTCCCTGTTGTGGCTACATTCTCTGCCACCAGAGTGCGACAGGAGAGGCCCATTCCATCTTCTTCACCAGGGGCCGTTCTAACCTTGGCCCTTTTCCAACGGGTGCAGGTGCGTGGGGGGGGGATGGGGGGGTGGCACAGTGGGTGGGCGGTGCATGTGGGTGCATTCCCATGGACGCCCCACCCACCTCCACCCATGTGCATGCACAGAGCATCCACCATTGACACCCGTTGCTCCGTATGTGGGTGATGGGTGGAGATGGGTGGAGCCTGAGCGCGGGAGCACGCACGCATCCCCACTCACCGACCGCAGCGTTCAAATGGATGCCTCCTTGTCCCCCCCACACCCACCGCAGCAATTGCATGGATGACCCACCCACCCACACACATGGGCGAGGAGGGAGGGGCATCCATGCAAAAAGTCCCCTTAACTACACTCTTGCTTTAAATGTTTTAAAACATAGAATCTTCTCCCTTAATCTTTTCTTTAAGGTAAGCATTCTTCCCAGTTCCTGTAGCCTTTATGTGCCTTTTACTCTAATTCTTTTCCCATCTTTGTCACTCTCCTCCAAATCCTCTCCAAGTTTACAATCTGAGTAAAGATTCTCTTTTGGTTTTTCTTTTGCAATGACTAAATAAAAATATTTTGGAGGCCTAATATGATGGTAATATAATATCATTTATTCTGATCATTTTTAGAAAAAAATGGTGACTAATTTATTATGAATTTACAAATTTATAATAATCAATAAATATCTCTCTCTCTATATATATATATATATTATATATATATATATTGGAGGTAAAAAACTACTCTTCTTTCAAAATAACTCTCACATCCGCAAAGCCCTTTAGTGCATCAACTAGTGAATCAACTTCAAGTTGGCAGGCACGGTAAAAAAGTGGTTACCATAAAAATCTGCTTAATTTAAAAAAACCTTAATTTAATAAAATAAAATAATTCCAAAACTCTCTTTCCCTCAGCACATCAATGTCCATAACAAATCTGATGAAATCAAACTATTAACAGTTAAAAGAAGTCTGAAAAACATTAGCTGAACACACCACTTTTGAATACCTCCCCATTCAAGAACTAAAAGCCTGATCAATGGGGGCTCCTGCCAATGCAAACAGTGATGGGAAATCAGGCAAGATTCTGTATTTTATTATTTATGCTTTTTATGTGCTGCAACCCACCCTGAGCCCTTATGATAGAATAGTCTATAAATCCAATAAATAAATAAAACTGCTTTGGGGATCAGAGACTGAATTGTTCCAGAATTCAAGATCCTCAATGTATGTCATTTCTATGGGTGTTTTCAGACATGACCATAACCCCAGTTTAACCACACTTGAACATTTCTTATGCATGTTGCAGGGCTGTATTGGTGCCCTATGCAGCCCTGCAACATGCATAAGAAATGTTCAAGTGTGGTTAAAGTGTGGTTAAACTGGGGTTAACGTCATGTCTGAACACACCCTATGTTTAACTTTTGGGTCCACTAATCAGCTGAAAAGATATTCACAGTTTTACCCCATTAAACTGCCTGCTCATGCTTGCCCACAGAGATTTTTGAGCCTGGAACAAATTCTTAAGACAGAGCCTCTTAAAAGCAATTCATGAGTCATTAAAAAAAATAATCAGCCAGATTGGGCCACCTGGAATGCCTGGGCCCAGGTAAATATGGTTGTTACAGCTGCCCCACCATAGTATTATATTTCTAAAAAACCTAACTGTTTAAGAGAGGAGTTACGGCTCTTACAAATTCACTATGCTCCAAAAAGCATGGAAATTGTAAGTTAAGGCTCCCATCTTAACTTGCACGCCATGGAAGCAGTAAAGACATTGCACACAGCCTCACATATTGTGCAAGCTTACAACTTATGCTCCATGCACCCACACCTTGCTGTGCTTTGGTCTTTCAGCCCCAATCCTCTTCCTTTATGGGTTGGGGTCAACACTGAAGCTGGGGACAGCAAGCTCCTCCCCGCCCCAATATTATGGATTTGATCCTTGTCTACACACAATTTCTCCACTCGGAGACAGCAGCTGTCCCCCAAACCTTGTCCCTGAATACACATCATCCATCTCTCAGCATTCTCCCCCGATATATCTCCACCAGCACTAGGGGCCTGCATAACGTACCTCTTTTGTTTTGTTTTAATTTTCATATCCTGGTTAAAAAAATCCACCTGTTTTCAGGTTTTCATTTTTTTAAAAAGACATTATCATTAATGTTTTCATTTTAATTTTTTTTTTAAAAAAATACAAATTTTAAAAATCATTGATTGTGTGCAAAATGGCCACCAGGCCGTTCTGCACGTGTGTCCTTTTCCAAAATAGCAGCAGCAGTGTCGCCACCATTTTAGAAAAGGGTAGCCAGTCTGCACATGTGCAGTCCTTTTTTTATTTTTAAATAAAACCAAATGAAAGCAAACATATGTTGTTTGCTTATTCATTCGTTTTCAAGGCTTTAGTTACTAAAACGAATGGGGCTCCATTCATTTTAGTAACTAATAAAAACAAAACAAATTGCACACCGCTAACTAGCGCCTATGTTCCCTCTCCATAAACACGCTGCTCCGCACCACTACCTGACTCTGAGTCTTGTCCCCCCATATACACCCTCCCAATATGTGGTGCCCATTGTCCATGCAAACCCTGTTCCCGACCCCTGGCTGCCAGTACACATCCTGTACCCATCAACCTTGTTCCCCCCATATACACCCTCCCATAAATACTTTGAATTCCCGTTCTCCAAACCCAACTGAAAGCACATATGGAAAACATACATACACTTCATCCCCAACCCTGACTGTCCCCCAAACCTTCTTCCTAAATACATACAACCCAACTCTAAGGCTTCTCCTCCCATATATACCCCACAGCACATGGGTAACCCCTCACTATATGCACACTGCTGCCCGCCCCCGTCCATCCTTGTCCGTACGTACACATCACCCATCTCTCAGCCTTGTCCTGTAATATCCTGACAAGACGGAAGTGATGTTGGTGGGAGGGTAGTGGGTGTGACGTCCCCCATCATTGATGGGCTTCATCCCCCGCTAGTCTCTCAGGTTCAGAGTCTGGGGGTACTCCTCGATCCACAGCTTTGCCTGGATCTCCAGGTTGAGGCTGTGGCAAGGAGTGCTTTCCACCAATTATATCTGGAGCGACGGCTTCGCCCATATGTCTTGGAATCTGACCTGGCCACTGTCATCCATGCCTTCATCACTTCAAGACTAGACTATTGTAACGAGCTCTACGTGGGGCTACGTTTGGTGAAAGTCCAGAGACTGCAGCTAGTGCAGAATGCGGCGGCCCATCTCTTTATCAGGACGGACTGCCGTGAGCACATTACATCAGTGCTCCGAGCTCTGCATTGGCTGCTGCTGCCGATAGTCTTCAGGGCCCGATTCAAAGTGTTGGTGCTTACCTATAAAGCCCTATACGGTCTGGGTCCCACCTATCTGCGAGACCACCTCACTCTCCATGCCCTGGTCCTCCAGAAGTGCCCTTCTTGATGTCCCCTGGGAGCTACAATGGAGAGGACAATCATGGTGGTGGTGCCTAGGAAACTCCCTTCCAGTGGAGGCCTGGGTGGCCCTGAACATTACCTCATTTCAACAACAGTGCAAGACCTGGCTGTTTTGGCAAGTCATTGGTGAGGGGGGTGGGTGGGGAGGATGGGGTTGTTTTTTAAAAATTATTCTTATGCTTCCCTTTTATGTATATTTGTGTATATTTTAAAATGTTTTAACTTTTGTAAGCCACCTCGAGTTGCCTAGGCAGGAGAGGTGGGGTATAAATAATTAAAATAAATATACAGCCCTCCTGGTAGCTGTCTGTCCCTTGATGATGCATACACTTCCCCCCCACTCCTGGCTGCTCCACAGCCTCATCTGTACATATATATGGCCCATTTCTTAGCCATGTCCCCCATAAACACACCACCACCACCTGGCTGCCCCGTCCCAATACGGACATTTCACCCACTGCCCAACTGTCTCCAGACTGGTCTCCTTGTACACACCCTGCATCCATCAAACTTGTTCTTCCCATATACAGCCCCCCATTACTCAGCTGTCCTATTCTCCTCCATGCAAATGAAACTATATAGAGAAAGCAGCAGGTGCCCCATGGCCCCGTGCTCTCCCCGGCTTCAGTGTTGCCCCCAACCTGCAGAGAAAGAGGACCGGGGTTGAAAGACCAAGGCAAAGTGTGGGTGCATGAAGCCTAAGTTGTAAGCAAATGCAATATGTGAGACTGTACAAAGTCTTTAAAGCTTACATGGTGCACAAGTTAAGGCAAAAGCCTTAACTTACAATTTCCATGCTTTTTGGAGCATGAGTCTCAGCTCTTCTCTTAAACAGTTAGGTTTTTTGGAAATATAATTTTCCTGTTTTTTGAAAAGGAAATACAGTAAATTCTTCTTTGTCTAACAGTACCAAAATAGACTGACTTTTGGTCTGGCTTCTAAGGTTGTAATGAACACCTTAAGAAGGGCATAAGCTCCCACAACCATGGCAAGGTATCAGCCTGAGGGAAGGATTAAAACATATATGTATATATATATATATATATATATATAGAGAGAGAGAGAGAGAGAGAGAGAGAGAGAGAGTGTCCTATTCTGACCTATGGAAAACCTAATTAACCTATTTATGTAATAAAAGCTATCTTAAACTATAACATATTAACATATCTTAATTTCTAACTTATTTTTAAAAAATCTATTGACTTGTATTACAACCTATTTCCATATTTTAGCCTATAACATATTAACCAATCTTAACATTATTGAGATATCTTGATGGACATGATATTATAGGTTAGAGAGTGTTTCGATATGCAGGGTTCCATTGTAATAGCAATATACCATGTTTCTATACACACACACACACACACGTGTGTGAGAGATGCTAAACTAGCAACATTACTTTTTTTTCATGAAATAAGTAAAATATTGCATATTTCCTGAAAATTATGGTACATACAGTACCACTGTGTGATAATTGCCTTATAGCATATTCCACATTCAGCTCTGTCCCCCTATTTCATGAACTTTTGGTGCCCATTGGTTTCCTTAACATTTATAAAATATCAAGTGAAATATAGTAACATCAAAGCAGATTAATATTGACCTGAAACACTGGGACAAAGCTCACCCTGGTGTAGTCCTGTGGCTTTTGATGGTGGACACTGGCAAAAAATTAGGCCCATCAGCTAAGATTTTTTTTTTTTAAATGGCTGGTAACTTTGGACTCTCAACTTGAGGCACCTGAAAGGACCTGATTTTCTGTGCTTTTTGAAAATCAGGTTGCTTTAATGCATCTCCGGTTGGACCCATGAATTGCTACTCCTTTTGGAAAATCTTGGTCATTTGGGCTAAATGGGTAAGTCATTTCAGGGCTATTCTTACTCCAAAGTATTTCCTTGGCAAAGCTCTCTGAGGCCTTACCAAAAGAGTACCCAAGGATAATTTAACATGTTCACATGGCTCCTGCATTCTGGGGTACCTCTACCCTCAGAGCACAGGGAGGGCACTAACCCCTGATCAAATGGGGGGAGTTACTGCACATTGTATCAGCACTTAGACAATTGCCCAGGGAAACTGCTTCAAACAAGCAGGGCTGAGTGACCTTCACCCTAACGCAGGGTTGTGCGAGGCCCCACACTACTATGCCCTGAATTAAGGATATTTCAGATCTTCACTGATGTAAATTAGTGCTTCACCATCAATTTCAATCAAACGATGACAATTTATTGCAGCTGCAGATCTGGGATGATAAATATATTTATTTTTTTTAAAAATGAATTCAGTATTAAGGGGCAACATGATCAGAAAAGTGACTGAAAATGCAGCCCCATTCATTCACTGATCTGTTCCCAGGAAGTCTTTACCCTTACACTGAGGAAAATAGATTCTCTTCGCGGCACAATGGGCACAGCACAGCGATAGGGAAAATTCTGTTCTGTCTCGCACACCATCTGCAGACATGTCCACTCAGCTCCAGCTGCAGAATCTTTATGCCTGCTGAGAAGGCTGAAGGAAGAGCAGGCATATACAGAGCATGCCAATTATCTAAGAGTAATTTATCCTGCGACCATTCCCATGGCTCTATTCCCTACAGCCTGCATGAAGACCTCGCCACTGCTGGTGGCTGGAAAGAACCTTCTTTGAATTTATGAGCTGGGCACATCTGATCGGGAGTCACAGTGTGCAAATCAGCATCACAATATTTTAACCAAGTTCCTTTTTTGACTAGCCTCACAATTTAATTATACCCACAGCAGTATCCTCCATTAGTGATTTAGCTAAGCAGCATCTGAAGAAAAGGAAAGTGAATAATTAATGTGCAAACAGGATAAAGCTCTAAGCATGTTACATGCTAAATTAAACTGAGGCCCAGATCCCCTGCGGGGTGTAAATCAAGGTAGCCCCACTGAAGTCAATAAAGCTTTGCAATTTACACCAACTGAGAATCTGACCATGCATCTTTGTATCAGTTACCAACATATGAATATAGTAAAATTCCTCTTGATTGACAATCATGCATAGGAAGGAAACAGTAACCAAGAAGGTTAAACTAATTATCCACTCAAGAAGCTACACATGTGTATTATAAATTTCACTATTCTGAAAACTGGAGATACTACCAGATTAAGGCTAGTTTGTGGTGGTTAGCAGATGAGTTTCGCATCAATTGTTTTAACCTTTTAACTTGGAATTCAAACAGCTAATGGAATATGGGCTAAATTCTCATGTTAACCATAAGCCGGAAGAAGTCACAGACTCATGCATAGAGCTATTTAACATTTTTCAAACCCCCCGCCTCCCAAAAAAATCCTGTTGCAAAATGTGGTTTTGTCAAAATTTAAATTTTCCACAGCAGGTTGATTTCAACAAAGGTGTTTGATTTCGGTGCAAGGAAGATTGAAGAAAAAAAAATTGTTTCAAGTTGACACTAGAAGTAGAAATAAGTTCTTTCAAAATGGCAATGTTTTGTTTCAGTCAAAGAGGCTGAATCTTTATTAATTATTATTATTATTTATTATTTATTTTTGGACACTTCTAAATTGAAATTTTACTGTGATTGTGTGCCTTGGAGTGGAATAATTTTAACAAAGGATGATGGAGGCTTTTAGAAACTGTCATGGGGAGAAAGACAGAGCATACATTGAAGGCACTACTAGTTGGAAAGTTCTCTCTTCCTGAGCATACTGCAGAACCAGATGTTATGCTTCATGCAACACCTAGCATAGGGGCATCATGAAGCATTGACCTCTGGTTCCTAGCAATGAGTCTGAACTTATGGCTGCTCACCTGTTTCTCCTGATAATCTTATTCTCTTTCCAGTGATTGCTTGCTGCGGTGGAGACAGTCAGAGTTGTGCAGGTCAGTGAATCTGTTATCTCTGTCAGGCCACATTTATCTTTAGTATCAATCAGTAGATTCAGTGCATTCATCTATCACCATCAGGCTTAACACTAGAGTTCATGCTCTGTGCCACCAGATGGGAGATTTATATTTGACTCCTGGGTCCAAGATGCAAGCTGGATCCCAGGATGTCATTGCAAAACTGGCTAGTTTGCTAATCTCTCTTCACCAGTTTCCCTTTCACATTCAGACCCCAGGATTCCTATTGCCTTGACTGAAATATCTGTGGAAGTGCTGACCCAGTATTCTGATAACTACGCACAACTTGCTGCTACAGCAGGCTAGACTACCCTATTGCCAGCACCACGTCAGCTGCACAGATAGCAGCAATTTTGGGAGCCCTAGATGTACTTAGGGAAATGTAGCATTTTGGGTGACACCCCCCACAAAACATCTCCTTCCTGTTTTGCTTCACAGCACAGCTCCCAACAATTCAACAGCACTGACACTAAATAAACTGAAAAGAGACCAAGAAAACCTAGACCCAAGGGAGGGCAAGAGTTAAAGGCAGCAAGGCAGGTTGCACTCCATTCTTCCAACCAGGTGTCTAAAGCATCCTAATGTTTTCCCAGCAGGCTGGAAGGCGAGACTCAACGGTGCTGGTTCCCAATGTTCAGGCCAGCTGGAGGTTTGTTGTGGAGGTGACTGCAGGAGAGTTTGTAGCCGGGACTGGAGCCTGCAGAATGCAGAAATGGTCTTTAAACAGCTGAACTGCGGCTCCCCCTTTGGCGTGCTCTTGAAGCGCTACCTTAAAGAACCAGTGAGGGTGCCCGGGCAAGAGACCATGACATACAGATGGAAGTGCCAAGAGAATGAGACTGCACAACAGAACTGCAGCTGGGTTTCTTCCAACTGCACTGACCTGCTAGATGTGGTTTGCATAGGTAGATAATGATGACTCTTCCTCTCTGTAACTCTGTACCTAGGACTCAACTCTTCCCTACTGACATTTTGGCTGTCTTTATCCTTTCAGAACCAACAAAAAGCAGCACTGCCCCACCAAAAACACCACCGCCGACTTCGCCAATACCCACTGGTAAGAAAGCTACAGGAATCTGGGATTCCCTCCTTCTGTGTAGTGATCCTAGGGCCTGAATGGTGCAGGGTGTGGGACACAGCCAGGAGGAGGATGCTGGACTAGCTATCGCAGAGATTCTACCTGGTAGAAGACGGATCAGAAGAATTTACGATCACAAGTTGTATGAGACAATCATCTAATCGGGGAACAATAGTAGACCATGTGGACCATTGCATGGATCTAGTACTCTAATCCTACAAATCTGGGGTGGGGAACCTCAGGCCCTGGGGGCTAAATGCAGCCTGTGTTTCGTTTGTATTTGGCCCCTTTCCAGTTCCTAGACCTGGCTGATGGATCCAGTTCCTAACCTGAAGCACTGAAAAACAGAGCTCAGGGCAAGGAAGCAAAGATGGGGGCATGCAGACAAGGGTAGGGGACAGATCCATAGCACAAATCCATGATCTGGACCCTACACTTCCTGAGTGGTAGGACCCTACACTTCCTGCACCACTAACGTCTGTGCAGCCCTTCGAGCTTGTACTGCTTTTCAAAGTGGCCCCTTGGGGGGGAAAAGAAATCTCCCTACCCCACCCCTGTTGTTGTTAATTATTTATGTAAGACCAGCTACGTGCCTGGCACTGTACAGTTGTGATTAGAGCCAAGTACCTGCCCCAACATGCTTACAATCTAGAATGGATGGGCCCCATCCATTCTAGATTGTAAGCACGTTGGGGCAGGTACTTGGCTCTAATCACATGGGCAGAGGCAACAAAGGGGAGAAGCTCATAGGAAGAGACGGATACATTCATGAAAGTGAGACAGACAAATCCTCAGATGGTGTCACAGGATTAAAAACTCAAGTGGCGGCCAGACACAGCCCAACCTGGCTCGGGTCAGGCACGCGCGGCAGACACTGTCCGGGCTGTAGAACAAACGTGTGCCCCACTGGCCCACCAGCCGCACAGCCCGTGGGTGGAGAGAACAGAGAACGGCAGCCAGCCAGCTCCACCCCCTGCTGCACTCAGCCCTCCGCCATAACAGTCAGCCATGGCTGCCCATCATGGCAGACCAGACCCAGGCCTGGAAACAGATGTGCTGCCCCTCTGTGGCCTGGTTTGGCCCGACTGGGCAGGCCTTAACCCAGGCTGTGACTTAGTGGGTTTTGTGAGGTCAGAGCCTGGGCTAACGCTGACACAGCCGGGGGAAATCTGGTGGTGCCTGCACCCACGTGCAGGTGAGGTCCATGCCATGTGTCAAAGCAGGCCACTATTGCACTTGTTTTTACAGTAGATTTCAGTGATCGCACCAATCACTAATCTTTTCAGTTAAAAACATCCATCTGGAAAGTCATTCTGTTATTAATGGAAACTCTGTTCTGCGACTGAACTGTGCCACAGAGCCCTTGATACTGAGCACCACCTACTGAGCAGTGGTGTTTGGAGAATACATCCAGCAGATTTTCCCATTGTATTGGGTGTTGCTGGAATGGGATAGAGGGTAGAGGCTGCCACCTAGTGAGACTTGTCTGATGAAGGACCCTGTGAGGTCCGAAAGCTTGCACACACCTCCACCAACTGGAATTGGTCCAATAAAAGGTATCACTTTGCCACTTTGTCTCTGTTGCCTATATTTGGGACCAACACAGCAAACCTTATTTTCTCTACTCCACTTACGTAGGGCTGGGGCTCTCTTCTAACAGCGGCACATCCTGGCTTTACAGAATGATTTCTGGCCCCGGGCTGATATGAAAGGTGATCGCCTTGGATACTGAGGCTCAAGATAGCAGCCACCAGGGTGAGGAGGAGACTGTATGCATGATGTCTGTAACAATCCCTTTCCTTTGTCCTTCTCAGGCCCTCCCAGGCTGCGGCTGGCACAGGGAAATGACAAGTGCTCGGGGACTGTGGAGCTGTACATTGGAGGCTACTTGGGATCAGTGTGCATGGAGGATCAGGATTCCAAACTGAAGCACCTAGCCGTAGCCTCCCAGATCTGTCACAAAGTAGGCTGTGGTGATGCCTTCGATATAAAGAACACAAAAGAGCAGAGCTTACCCATCCTTTGGAAGATGGTGCCGTGCACGAAGATGGACCTCAGCTTGGAATGTTTCAATAGAACCAGGACCTGCCAGTTCCCATCCTTTGTTAAATGCATGCGTGAGTGAAGCTGTCCACATCGGCAGATATCGATTCTCCTCTTCTTTTCTCCACTTTTCCAATGGTCTAGTGGGCTGTCTAAAGAGGCTGCTCTGTCCCAGTAACTCAGTTCTTGCTAGTGGTGGCAGAGGGGACTCGGATCTGTGTGGGTCTAATGCTGCACTTGGGTTCAAAATTTACAATGTGCTCCTTAAGCTGTTTCGTACCAATGCCACCCCTTTGTGCTGACAAAAGTCTCATTCACTTCAGTGAGACTTACATTGGTGCTAGCAACAGCGCTAAGCAACTTTACAATCCTGCTGTTAATGTTGATCTTTGAAAGGATAACAACCCACTCTGTCCCCCACCTCCTTTCATGGCCCCTGTGTCTCCTACAAGGCATTAGCCTTGACTTTTCTTTTCTCCTTGAACCTACCAAATCTGACAGTACCACAAATTGCCTTTTTAGCAAGATGGCCATCTCCTGCACTTGGCACAGAAATACTAACTGTCATTCAGAAATGTATCCTACAGCTTTATTATTAAATCTGTGAACTCGCATAGCTCTGGGCTGAGAATAAATCCATGCAGTGAGGAACATTATAATTCAAGGCAATCTGTCAGAACGTTTAGTCTTTTCCATGCCTGGACCTGCTTTCCAGTACCTGGACCATTTGGGGGCCTCCTTGATTTTGTAGGTTCCTGAGTGGAAGATGGGAGTAGAAGATGGGTAATAGGGTATGTCATCTTGTGGGTTTGGGAGAGAGTCTGTGATTGGTGCTGGGGACTTGGAGGCAAAGGCTGAGGGTTTGGGGTAAAGCATAAGGGTTAGTAAATCAGGGGTGGTTAAACTTTTTCCCTCTGTAGGCCACTTTCTATTTAATGAAAGCCTGTGGCTCAGTTAGGGCAGTGATTCTCAACCTGGTGCTCAGGAGCACTGAAGTGCTCGGGCAACGTGTGAAAGTGCTCCCCAAACCAGCTGTCAGTAGTGCTAGGGAGCATTTTGAAACAGTCCTTCATCCATTAAAGTTAATGTGAGACCCCCCCCAAACCCACAACAATTATCTCAATCTCCACTGAATTGAATTAATCTGAATTGTAAGGGGAGATTTAATCTATGCATATTTATGCAAATTATTCATTCAAATTATCCAGTGCTCCCAAACAGTCACTTACATCACTCCGGTGCTCATGACTGGAAAAAGGTTGAGAACCCCTGAGTTAGGGGCTGAGAAGCCTTTCTGTAGGGGAGCTGAGGGAGGTGGGCTCAGGGTCGGGGGAAAGAGGGCAGAGGCTGAATGAGCACGCTCAGAGCAAGAAAATGGAGATTAGGGTAATAAGCAGTGCACAGAGGCGTCCCTGTGGGTGGAAGATATGTGGACTGGATCCACTAATTGGAAATGAGATGTATGACACAAGCCCATGGGACTGTATTTGGCTCATGGGCCTGAGGTTTCCCACCCTTAGGGCAGGGCTTGGGGTGCACTTTCATTCTGCCCTAGTGATCACAAAGACTGGTTGAGCTGCCAAATTTCAGATAGGTATTCATATTTCTCCAGAGAAGGTAGGATTGCTTCTGGTGATAATGAATCTGTAACTCCTCCTTTTTCCACCAGGCAAAGATATCACTGGTGTGGGGCCTGGAACCATTATGAGCATCCTCTTGGGTCTTGTTCTCCTCGGAGTCCTTCTGGTTATCTGTGGGCCTCCCACCTACAAAAAGATAGTGAAGAAATGTAAGTGAGAAACTATCACTCTGGCTTGAGACTACAAAGACTTCTCGTAAGACAACCGCTTCAGCCTAGTTCTTCGTACATTCCAGACTAAATCCACCTTTAACCCACGCTGGAATAACACCATAAAGGCACTGGGGTTATACTGATGTGCGAAGAAAAAGTCTCTTGGCTACTTATTCTCTGTGTCTTCTCTCCCTCTCTTTCTCCTCTTATTCTCTGTCTCTTCCACACTCTAGGCATTTTTAAATGTGCGCTCTCCCAAGCGCGTTTTGGAGAAGACGGCTCCAAAGTGGGTTTGGGAGAAGCCGTCTTCTCTGCCCCAGCCAGTGATTAAATTTAATCACTGGCTGGGGGCTTTAGAGGGGGGAGGGGGTATGTCAGCGCTGCCAGGAGGAGGCAGTTTTCGCCGGCTTTCCCCCGCCTCCCCTTGCTTGCAAACCAGGGAACGCGGCGGATCCCAGGGACGCAAGTGAGGGGGCAGGAATCCTTGGCCGGTTTGATGCAGGAAAGATCCGGCATCAAACCAGGCCAAACATTTAAACGATTGCAAAGAAAGGCGGCTGATTAAAGGATCAGCTGCGTTTTTTGTATCATTTAAAAGTGCCCTTAGCCACTCTCTGTCATCAATCTTTTTCCATCTCCTCTCCTTCTTGCCATCCCTCTTTCTCTCATCTCTTCTGGGATGTGGTTTCTAAGGCCAGTCCATTATTCTTAAACAACAAAGGCCTTATTTTGTCTCTTTTGAGGCTTCAGGAAACTTGCACACTTCAGTGCTCGCTTGTCATCACAGCTGCTAAGAACTGGGCCAGACCAATGGCCTATCTAGCCCTGTGCTGTCCCCAACTGTGGCTAGTACTGGATGCTTCAGGAGAAGTGTACAACAACAGGACATATATGGAGGGATCCATAGGGCTGGGAGAGACCTCAAGCAGTCTCAGTCTAATCCTCTGCAGCAAAGCAGGATTAACTAGACCTAAACCAGCCCCACAAATAGTTATCCAGTGTGCAGAAGTTGTGTCTATTAGCTTTCTTGACAAAAAGCCATTATTATGTTTATTATTATTATTTATTATTTATTTATATAGTGCAAGCATTTTACCTGCCACTGTACAATATGTAGTTATTAGGAGTAGGACACAGGAGAATACCGGATACCGGATTTACCGGTATCGGATCTCCCCGGTATTGGATTTACCGGTATCGGCATACCGTTTTTTTGGCCGCTTTACTGGTTTTTTTAACATTGTGGCCATTTATTTCAATGGCCACCATGTAAAAAAACCGGCAAAGCGGCCAATGTCAAAAAACTGGTACACCGATACCGGTGACTATTGGATTAATCCGATATTGATATTCCCACCCCTATAGTTATAGATAAGTCCCTACCCCAAAGGGCTTACAATCGAAGAGACAAGGAAGGGGGAGACAAGGGAGAGGTGAACATTGGGAGAGACAAGGATACATGCATGAGGTTGAGAAAATGCAGGTGTAGGTGCTTAACTTAGTTAAAGAGAGGAGATTCTGAGTGAGGGAGGAACGAGGATGCAATTTCACTCATGACAGGCCTTTTGACTTATGACCAGGGAAAGCCTGACGGAAGAGGTAGGTTTTTCAGGAGAGATTTGAAAGTTGGGAGGGTGGGAGCAGAACGAATATATCCAGGATGGGAGTTCCAAGCATGGGGGGCAGCAAGAGAAAAGAGACTAACACGTTTAGAAGAGCAGGGCAGTTGCAAGCAGGTGAGGGTGGGGGCAGAGGAGGAGCAAAGCTCATGAAAAATGTGTATGTGTACAGTAATCTTTTTGTGAGCCCAGTTATATTATTGACCTTCACAACATGCTCTGACAATGAGTTCCACAGGTTAATTGTATGTTGAGGGAAAGAAAAAATGCTTCCTTTTGTTTTTCAGCCTGCTGTCTGGTCATTTCATGGGGCCGATCCAGTACAGTGCTTCTGCATTGTGAGCAAGGTGCGTGTGTGCAAATATTGTGCAGGTGTTGCACAAGTGTTGCACACCACATGCGCAGCGTGCCCAGCATGAATGCAGCCTGTTCAGGGCGATGCCCAGAGCATATAATGTGCAATATTTGCACGCATGCCCCTTGCTCACAGTGTAAAAGCAAGTACTAGATTGGTCCCATTGAGTGCTCCCTAGTCCTAGCATTATGAGAAGGGGTAATAACCCCTCTCTCTGTTTACCTTCTCCACACTATTCATGATTTTATGATCCTCTACCATATCCCTCACAATTGTCTCTTTTCTAAAACGGCCAAATCTTTTGAGCCTCTTCTTGTATGGAAGCTATTCCATACCCTTTATCATCTTTGGTGGAACATGTCACGGTGTGTTGTGCTTGTGGGAGTAAGGATATGTCACTCCCCCACCCATGTCCCTTTGCTTGATTCATATTCAAGTTGTACGCCGCACCCAATACCCTCTAGATGTGGGCAGTGCATGATGAATGTATAGAGTGACATCAGGAGATTCTCAGATTTCCTCTGTTGTCCTATCATTCAGGGTTCCCTTCTCCCCTGTAACTAAGCTAAGCACCTGCAGCTGGGGCTTTCCAACATTGTGAATGTGTACCTGTCTCTCCCTTTGTTACCCTCTCCCTTGTCTCCCATCCTTGTTCATCCTAGAATGTAAGCCCCTCAGGGCAGAGAACTGTCTCTAATGACTGATAGTATAGCACCAGGTACTTTGCTGGCATATAAATACTGATGTTGTGTCCGTGATGCCAGTACTGGGTAGATGAGGCCCAAATGGTTCAGATAAACGGTACCATCTAAACTTTCTTGAATTGTTTTGCATCATCTGCAATTTTGCCACTTCCCTGACTGGCCATTCCCTTGTTCAGATCATGACTGAATTTTTTAAACAGCTCAAGTCCCAGTACAGACCCATAGGGCACCCCACTGTTTGCCTCTCCCAGTTGTGAAAACTGACCATTTGTTCTTTGGTAGCTGGACCCTATTTTAGAGAACTAGCTATTCTCTTTTCACCCTTTAAGCTTCATCTCTTCTCATTAGCCTTAATCTTCTAACCCCCATGGCACAGACAGAATAAGGAAGGCAGTTGGAGTAGAAAGCCTCTAGGATCCTGCAGATCCATGTATTTCACATGCTGCTGGGAGCATGAAACATCAGAAGGAAGCAAAGGAACAGATAGAAGTGTCTAATAAGGAGAGAGAGGGATTATTTAGTGTGATGCATGGGATGTATATAACTAGGACTGACATGGATGAAGCAGACTTGTAGGGTGTTTTTAGACAAGTGCCTCTCCACCCATTATGCACCCATCATGCATGTTGAAGGGATGCATAGGGCACCAATGCAGCCCTGCAACATGCATGATGGGTGAATAAGTGGGTAATGGGTGGGGAGGTGCTTATCTAAAAACACCCCTAGACATTCAGCCTGGGCTTTCCAGAACATTCTCCTGGCTGTGAGGGGGTCTCAGGCTGGGGAATAGTCTCCCATCACTTCATCCATTTCAACTTGACTAGGCAAAGCTTTGTGACACCCATTGTAGACAACTTGGACCAGTGCTATTTAACATATTCATCTGGAAAAGGGGGCCCTATACATTTGATGGTGTGCCCACACCTTGAATATTGTGTGCAGTTCTAGTCACTCAGTCTCAAAAAGGACATAATAGAATTAGTAAAGGTACAGAGGTGGGCAACAAAGATGATCAAGGGTATGGAATGGCTTCCGTCTGAGGAGAGGCTGAATTGGTTATGGCTTTTAGAGAATAGACAACTAAGGGGGAGATATGATAAAAATCTTTCAGAACCATGAGTCGTACAGATCAAATACAGAATGAGCGCTGTTGTTTTATTTACTCATTATAGTACTGGAGGTAGGGGATACCCTATGAAATTAACTGTGGAACTCATTGCCTGAGGATGTTGTAAAGGCCAGTAGAGTTCTTGGTTGTTTTTTTTGTTTGTTTTTTAATGGATTAGTTCTTGGAGAATAGGTACCTAAATGGCTGTTAGTCAAACGTTGGTCAAAGGATGAGACTTCTGACTCAGGGGCTGGGAGTGAACAGCAGGGAATAGATCATTCCATTATGACCTGCTGTGAACTTCTCTGAGTGGCCAGTGTCGGAGATGTATGCTAGATGGACCAATGATCTGACCCGATATAGCATGTTCTTATTTTCTTGACAAACTTACAGTGCACCCTGGGAATGGGGCTTTAGTAAAACGAATGTGTATGGTCAGCTTGTAACCTAATATCCCAGGTTGACTTGCCAATCAAGGGGATTGAAGCAGAAACCTTTCACTCCATATGTATGAGCCTCTGTCTTTTGAGCTAAAAAAGGCCTTGGATCACTTAATGTTGTAAAAAATTAGGCTTCTGAACATCTGTGTGGCTTAGCATCACCACCACCACCACCACCACCATGCTAGTGGAAGACATAGCACTACGTTCTCTGTGCTTCATGTTTACAGTAGTGCCTAGACCCTGTTTCTGTTTAACATCACCATCCCTCCTTATGTCATTGCAGACACCAAGAAAAGGCAGCACCAATGGATTGGACCAACTGCATTGAACCAAAATGGTAAGTTGCTATTTATTACTTATATAGTGCCAGCAGTGTGCTTGACACTGAACAGCTGTCTTTAATTATTAAATACAGGTCCCTGTCCCAAGGGACTTACAATCTAGGCTGGACAACAAAGGGCTCTGGAAGGGAACATAAGAGACACAGAGACATACATTCTCAATTCACAGATGGGGAAAAGAGGTTGAGGGACAGTGCAGGGGTGGCTGGTGGGTTTTTAGTTTGGAGGGGCAGTAAGGCTGTCCGGCCCGCTGGCGGCAAAGCTGGCGGTGAGCCGGCGAGTCAGTGGGCGGAGCCAGGGCAACGGTAGGCGGAGCCAGGGCAACGGTAGGCCAGTGGCATGGCATAACCCAGCAGCAAGGAGTTCCCAGGGTTAACATCAAATGGAAGAAAACACAGTCTACATGCACATCTAGCTTAAAATAAATAATGTATAAACCCAGAAGCACAAAATTTCCAGCATTGTGAACACACCTAACTTCCTAAGATCAAAACAGCCTAGGGGTGGGTGCGGGGTGGGGTGGGAACAGCCTAGGG
>QEPC01015418.1:1235135-1258450 GCA_003113815.1 Sphenodon punctatus
GGGGGTGGGGGGGGGGGGAACAGCCTAGGGGTGGGATGCAGGGTGGGTGTGGGTGCGGAGAACAGCCTAGGGGTGGGATGCAGGGTGGGGGTGGGTGAACAGCCTAGGGTGCGAGGTGGGGGGTAACAGCCATGGGGTGGGTGTCGGGTGGGGGGGCAAACAGGCTCAGCCTAGGGGGGTGGATGCAGTGGGGGGGAGGGATCAGTCAGTGCTTACCTGCAGGCTGCTCTTCTCAGCTTCTGACTGCTCCTTCGGGAGGCAGCGACAGCGGGAACTAGCGCACGGGCGCAGACTGAGACTCTCAGGGGACTGACTGAGACAGGGAGAAAGTGCTCATGCGTGCTTCCTCAGTCCCCCGAGTCAAGCTATCTCGCATGGGCTGTCAGTGCGACCACCCTGGCGAGATCTTCCATTGCACCCATTGAACGCAATGGAAAGGCTTTGCCCCTCCCTCCACAGCACGTCCCATGCGTGCTGTGGACGGAGGAGTTCAGCCGCCCAAATCACGTTTTCCATAGGAAAACGCTTTGGGCGGCTGAGCAGCTGAGCCTTTTTGTCCCCTCGGAGACCCACTCCCTCTCCCAGCGGAGTGGGTGGGTCCCCGAAGGGAGAACAAGTTCAGTGACAGCTACAGCAGCCTCTGCAGCAGCTCAGAGGCTGCTGTAGCTGTCATAAGCGGCGGCGCGGTTTTGTGTTTTTTTAAACAGTTTTGCCACGGCAGTGGCCCCCGCAGTGCTTTGGGGGGCACTGCCGTAAACTCCCTGCAGGGGGAGCCGCCACTGTGACAGTGACTTGTCCAAGGCCACCCAGGGAGTTCATGGCTAAGACAGAATTTGAACTCTAGTCTCCCAGGACCAAGTCTAGCACCTTATCCAGTAGTCTACCCTGACTCGCTCATAAGGACCAGGCACAGCAAAGAAGGAAAAGGAAGCAGGACATTGGAGCTCACCCTGAACTCTCTCACCACCTCAGCTTCCTCTCTGGTGTCTGATGTGCTACTTCATTCAATATGATCTGAAACCACAAGATGGCTACCGGTGGTAAGCCTGATGGTCAAGCTGTTCACAGTCAGCAACCACCCCAGAGACTGAGGTTTCCATCTGAATCTACTATCTAGTTGTTCTAATTCAGGCTGTTCGAATGGTCGCAGGAGTCAAACTTTCTAAACCCATCTAAAACAGAGGCTGAGGCCTTCACGTGGAACTCCATACATAGCAGACGTCGGGACAAATGGGGCATCTCTACTGAGCTGTCTGGCATTATCCCCCAGGCCACCAGGGCAACTATCAAGGGTGCGGGGGCCTCATGCCAGAAGGGCAGCCCAGCAGGCACTGGGAGCGCCCAGGAACATCAGAGGAAACAAGTTCTCCTCTCCAATGCCCAAGGGAGCTGGCACTAGGCAGCCCCTGGCAGGGACCGACCAACCCAAAAGTTGAGCCTCATGCCTGAGAGGCAACCATCACACCTAGGGCGCTTTTAAACGAGCAGCGCAAAAGTCATCTCGCCATCTGCCGTCTTGCTACCGTGACGGCAACTCGCTGATGCGGATTTGAGGGGGAAGGATTGCACGGCCAGTCTAAAGCGGGAAAGACGCGGCTGCAAACCGCGTGAAGCATTTAGACGAGAACAAAGTAAGGCGGCTGATTAAAGGATCAGCTGCGTTTTCTGTCTTGTCTACAAATGCCCCTAGGGTTGCCCTCTTCCCACAAGCTTTGACCTGAAAAGGAGTAGGGCTGCACCACAAAATGGGGCAGGGCTTAGGGACTTTCTGACACCACTTTCTAACATGGCGACATCACAATGCTCCACAGGGGACCGTCTCAGAAAGAAGGCAGGGCAAAGGGTTTCTCCCATCCCTTTTCCATGTGATAATACTCCTTCTGGAGCAACCTCACTATTATCCCCAAGGGGCAGGGCCGTATCAGAAGTGGGGCAGGAGAGTCTCTGCGCTGTTCAGATGGGACGCCACCCCAGCACCTTAGATAACTTGGGGAAATAGGGGCTTCACCCAGAGTCTGGAGGTGATGGGTCAAAGCCTGGAAACTCTAGGTTCCCCCACACACAGGGGTAGTAACTATAATAACTACACGTACTCCTCCCTCACACGTCAGGAGCGAGGGCTTTGCAGGAGCCCACTTAAGGTCCTTTGGCTAGGCCCAAAAATACTAATGCCAGGCTTGGATCTCTAAGCTTTGGGAAAGTTCTCACGGTGCCAGAGCACTTTACAGATACTCATCTGCTCCTGAATTGCCACTAATCCTGGGGAGGGGCCCAACATCACTGCACACAACCTATTCCAGAAGTGAAGGAAGTCTCTGCTTCTGGAACTGTAAGTTAATTTTAGGCAGGCAGAATGTAATTAAATGACATTGGGATTTTAAAGAGCATGAATTATCCTGCCTCTACCAAGGCAGCATGAGACACAACTCTCCTCTAGCATCATACTGAGGTAGGGGTCCTGTATCTTTTATTTATTTATTCAAATTAATATGCCACCCTTCCCAGTAAGGCTCAAGGCAGCTTACAGCATATAAAGCCAGCTACAAATCCCCTTAACCCCCTACAGACCTCCCCACATCTCACCCATCTATTCAGTGAAGAGTGCCCCCTCCTGATCACTTCCTGTAGTACCATGAGCTCACTACCGTACTGAGATATGGGTTCGGTAGTGAAACCTTGCAGCCTCCGAGACCACAACTGAGTCACTGGTTCAGGAGTGACTCAGAAGGAAAACATCTACCTGCCAAGCAGCAAATACCATTTCCAGTAGCTGTGCTCACACACCACCACATCAGGGCACAGGCTCGGGTCTTACGCAGAGGGCAGAGTGACTCCTAGTTGTAACACAAACCACCGAGGTGAGGGTGAAGCTGACTGTGGGAGAAGAAAGTGAGGGTTTAATCTCCTGCTTGGAGGGGGTGGGGGTGAATGTGTTGGGGGTAAAAACAGCGAGGAGACTTAGCTGATGCAAATCGTTGCAGTTTCATTCAAGTCAAAGGTGTTGTAGCAGTTTACACCAGCTAAGGAACTGGGCTTCAACTACTTTGGTTAAGCAATAAGCCAGTTCTTTAGAGACTAGTGAAAGGAAACTAGTGAGGGAGAGGGTGTTTTAACGACTCTACGTTGTTCCCCTTTAGTTTCATTCCATCGCAACAGCACTGTCACTCCACGGCCCCGCCTAGAAGGCCAAGGAGCTCAGGGAGAGGAAAACGACTACGCTCAGGCCCCCAAGAAAAACTCTTACCTCTCAGCATACCCAGGTGAGAGAGAACGGGGCATGGTAGGGCCATTCCCCTGACAGCCCATGGGACGGTTCCATCTGGCGTGCAACCCTGAAATCGGATTTTATGAAATATCAGTATTTTCTCAGTAAAATATAAATTTCCAGAATGATGATATGCAATAACCGCTTCAAACTTGGCATATTTAACTTACACAGTTCATGCTGATAAATCTGAACAAATTTTGACTACCCCTGCACTATAGCAATAATGTATGTTGTCTGGCCAATGAGAGACTTTTGTGCATCCGACCAGCCAGAAAATAGCTCGGAGGCGATCTGACCTGCAGTAGCCTGGAAATTGGATAGGCCAGAGGTATGGCACCATAAACAATGGAACAAGAATACAGGAAATCCCAGAGCAGGTGCCAGCATGGGGTATCCATGTAGAGAGCAGTCAATCCGCAGTGGCAGAGAGATGGCCAATAGGGTCTCTCAGACTCCTAAAAATGTAGGGCTGGAAGTTACATCAAGGGTGGTTTAGTTCAATCCCATGGTCCTAAGCAGGAAGCCTTACACCAGGGGTAGGAAAATGTTTTCCTCCCAGAGGCCACTTAGTACAAGCTCCGAGAGCCACGTAGAAGTTGAAGCTCGGAATGCTTAAGGGGTGCACTCAGGTAGAGAAGGGTCCAGATCATGGATCTATTCTGTACCATGGATCTGTCCCCTATCCTTGTGTGTATGCCTTCAACCCTTCATCACTGCTCCTATCCTGAGCTCAGTCTTTCAATACCTGCAGCATCACAGCCAAATGTTTGTCCCACAGGTTTCTGAAAACATCCAAGGAATAAGACTCCATAGCCTTCCTAGGCAACCTATTCCATGGCCCAACTGTTCTTACAGTTAGTAAGTTTTTATCACCGTGGTTAAAGCAGAGGACTGGCAATCTGAAAACATGGACTCGCTCTGCACTCGTGTAGTCATGGGTATCATGTTCCTCTAAAGCGGTGCTTTTAGATGGATGTAGAGGCTCCCTGCCCCCAGAGCTGCTCTAGGAGTGCACCCCCACTTCCAGCCCTGCCTGGGTCCACTTTAGATGGACCCGGTGGGTTCCCCGGCTTGCCCACGACTCCTTCCCATGCACTATAGAGTTGCGGGCAATCGTCCATCACTCTAAACTGGTGCCCACAACTCTATGGTGTTGTCCAGGGCAACAGGCAACTGAGAGTGAAGCTGCAGCATGGATCCGCCCATCAGACGGACAGCAGTTCCACTTTCAGCTGATGCCCTGGGTTTGGCTGGCGCGCTCCGCTGGCGGAGCTCTGGGATGTTCCAGAGTGCCAAAAGCGGGGCCGCCCAGCTGCTCCGCTTACACATCTGGCAGGGCAATTTTAAATCAACTGGCCAACCTGGAGGTGAAGCAGGCTGGCACAGGCAGAACCGGAGCTGCCGTCCATCCAAAGGCACCCATTGTGTCTTGGTTTCCTAGCTGTAAAATAATACCCATCTCTGCAATGTGCTTTGATCTAGTTGGATGGAAGATGTCTTGTCTATATAGAAGCAAGAGGCAGTTACTGACTTCCATATAATTGGATATACTAGGCACTGAACCCCTGAAATGGAACACAAGGGAAATGGGGATATGGAACGTATTACGTAAGGGAACCATAAGGGAAATGTTCCCCACAATGGGGAACATTTCCCTTATTGCCACCAATGGGGAAAATGCAGTGAACACAGGTCCCAGATAGTCATGGACCTGTGTTCACTGCATTTTCCCCATTGGTGACAATAAGGGAAATGTAGTGAACACAGGTCCCATAATCCACTACATACCAGTCATTAACACCCTGATATACTATTGTGATATGGTACTCGTGTAGTAAAGATCTTGATTGTTTCTCAGGGTGTAAACAAATAAGACGATAGCCCGCTGCAGTCTGAGTTTGGTCTGTGCAGCTCCCATTCACATGTTTAGCATACCAGCCTAATAAATTGGCAGCCCCATGTGTGTATTTCATGTGCTTGTGGGCAGCCCCCCACTGAGAGCACCAGTGAGAGTGAAAGCAGAGAGAGGGGCTGGAAGTGGCTGCTCCTCAGAACACTCTAGGCTCTTCGCCTGCAGCTCTATGGTGCTGTTGGATTTTCACATTCAGAGGCACTGCATGCAACCTAATTGACGGGACACGGACACTAGGGTGCACTAGCCTGCATTTGCCCAGACAGCGGATGCCGCATTCTCCGAGACCGTGCTATGAGTGGTCGCCATGTGGCTGGTGGGACCAAAAACCTAATAAACAGGCAGGTGGACACCCACCTTGTGTGGGCTACCATCTTGTTTAACACTCTCTGTTTCACAGCTCTGGAAGGAACCATCAGATCTTCCAACCCTCCAGATAACTCCTCGGACAGCGACTACGACTTACATTCTGCTCAGCGGCTATCAACTCCCTTCTGAGAGGTAAATTTGCTCCGATTCCTAGCTGAGCCTCTCTCTCAAATATGGGGCATGGCACTTTGGACATATTGGATAGGATTCAAAACAATTTGTTACGTACAATTTTGCATGTTCCAACTAACACTCCAGCTGTCCTTAATGTGAGCCGAAGAAGGCTTACCTTCAGTAGCATCTTTGATTAAATTTACCCTGCTTAAATTCTGGCTTCAGGTTATTCATTCACCACAATATAGCTTTTGTTATCTGTCCCTTAAATTGACCAACCGTGGTCCTTGGTTAGAAGGTATCTCCACTTTACTTAATTCTTTGGGTTTTTCAGAGGAGTATTTATTCACTTTTGATCACTCCAGTGCTCTAATCCAGGTCAAGCAACGAATCTTGGACCAAGAGAAACAGGGCTTGATCTCTGCAATCAATTCCAAAAGAATTTCACCAATTTATAGATCTTTTGAGATAGAGTCTAAAGGTACACCTTACATGAAGATCCTTACTGTTTGGAAATTCAGGTGTGCCTTTACTCTGGGGAGATTGTTTGCTCCCATCAGCTGTCACAGAGTAGACTGAAAGGCATACCATTTGATGAGAGATTGTCATTTTCAGCAAGAAATAACTGAAATTTTATCCCATATGGTTTTTGATTGCTCGCTATATGATTTAATATGGATCACATTTTTAAAGCAAATAGTGGTACAGATGCACCCCTTGTAGTCAACATGATGCACTGGTTTTCTTGTTAAAAAGGCAGGATCCGTATATCACCATCTAGATGGCTACGTTTTTGGCAGCAGTACGGAAAATTAGATTCCAGTCTTCCATTTAAAGGCTGCCAGTGTGGAGAACCAAATACTCTTTTTTTAATATTGCCTGATTATTTTATGTTTTCTAATATGTATTTGTTTTTGTTTGTATTTTGTATATTGTATTGTGAAGGCCTATGGTTATAACTGTACTGGCTTCTTTGTGGCTTCTTCAATTTTGGCAAATATGATTTTCACAGGATTTATTTTTCTTCCCTGCAGAGAGAAGTGGGATGCAGCAAAAGGAAAAGAGGCAAAAACTGACAGAAGAAAAAGTCCTAAAACAATTCTGCACTGATGGCTCTGGCGTGCTATAATTGGAAATGCTTTTGCCAGTCACAAGGACAGGAGATGGGGAGCCAACACGCCCATTTCCATACATTAAAGGAAGAAGAGTCAGGATATCTGGCTTCCACTCACTCAACGACCTGTCACAAAGTTTTTTAGAGCTAACATTTCTAAGGTGGCCTTTCACTTTGAGTGCCTTTACTTTTGGTGCCCGTTTCAAAGACCCTTTGGGTTTAACTATTGAGCATTTCACAGCTTTGATGGAAATCATCAGTGGGAGCTCGGGGGACTCAGTACCTCACTGTAAACCACGTGCGTGTGCCTCAAGATGGACACCTAAAAATTGTGGCTTTTAACCTCTATTCTGCTCAGGACCTATTATAATGCCTATCACCACAGTACCTCAATGCCTTCCAAACACAAAATAAACAGGAACTACCATCCATCACATGTAGCTCCTTCTCTAGTCTTCTCCCTGGGAGGAAATGTGTCTGTTTGTTGTTGTTTTTAAGCTGACATGCTCTCTGCTGTTATAAGGGCCACGTCCATGAAGTGTATTTACATCTAGAGTTAAAAGTGATGAGATCTGAGTGAATTCAAAGTCAACAAGTAAATTCCATAATCTCACTGTTCGTTTTTCCATCAATAAAATGCAAATAATATTTCTCTACCTCACAGGTGGGCTTTGAAGCTACATTGATTAATCCCTGTGAGATGCTTAGGCACTAGGCTGATGAGCACCATAGAAAAGCCTATAAATAACTATCGAACTTCTGTGTAATTTAGGAAGCCATGATGATGTGTGCTTGACTGTACTTGTCACTCAGCAGTGATTTAAGAGTCTCAGGACTCCAGCATCCTGTGTTAGTTTTTATTGTATTTTAATTGTTGGAAGCCGCCCTGGGCTGCTTTGCAGGAGGGGCGGGGTATAAATTTATTAAATAAATAAATGAAAATAAATTAGTTTGTGTGTGTGTGTGTGTGTCTGCATCTGCGCACGCCATGTGTAAATGTGCATGGGAGTGTATGGGTAGAGGTCACGAAGGAACAACATATAAGAATAAAGAGAAGAGTGTATACAATGAGGCAAAATAGGTTAAAAAAAATTAAGATGCGTGATTAACATATTTAATCAATAAGCAATAAATACTGAATAAACTTTTTTTTCTAGTAGGTATGCTTTCTTTCCCCAATGAATACAGTTCATTATTGTACAAAGGTAAGACAGTTTTGTAGGGGGGTGGGGGGAGAATGCAGAGGAAGCATGGTTTGGTGGTTAAAGTGCTGAGAACAGGGACTCAGGAGAGCTGGGCTCAGACTCCCCATACAGCCTTGGACAAGTTATTTAAACTCTCTTGGTTCATCTTTAAAATAAGACTCTTCCACCCTTTGTTTTGTCTCCTTAGACTGGAAACTCTGAAGAGTAAGGGGTGCTAATATTACTCTGAAACAAACAATAGGTACTTCTTTAAAGCATGGTTGTGGAGTAACCCAGTAAAATAAGTGGTTTTCATAGCTAATTTTCCCTTCACTTGAAAAGAGGTTTTTCCCTACCTGGAAACACCCACAAACTCAGCCTGGAATCTAGAAATCAAGCTGGGTTATTTCCAGCTCAGGCATCGAACTCAGGAAAGATGTTGCATTTAGAGCTTAGAAGACAAGTTTCTTGAGTTTGCATAATCCAGAATGGACTCCTATTCATGCTTCAAACATTGTGTAGGTTATACAGGAGGAAAAACTAGCAAAACTATGGTTTGTTGCTCAAGTAGGCAGATCAGCTTCCAGTATCATCTGTATGCTGAATTGCTGATGACACTCAACTCTATATTTCCAAAAGTTTTCACCCCACACCCCCTTCTCTCCCCCTCCATCCACTCTCACATCACAAACTGTTTCTCTGATATCTCTGCCTGGATGTCTTGCTGCCACCTCAAACTTAATATGTTCAAGACTGAACTCCTTTCCTCCCAAACTTTCCCCATCATTTTCCACCAGTGAGGCCACCATCCATCCAGTCCCTCAGGCACATAGCCTGGAGTTTATCTTTGACTCCTCCCTCCTCTTTAAACTCTGAAGTTTAAATCTGTTGCAAAGTCCTGTAATCTTGCTCTGCACAACGTTGCTAAGATCTGGTCTCTCTTTCCTTACTTTTTTCACTGCCAAAATTCTAGTCCATTCTCTAGTCATCTCTTGCCTTGACTATTGCAACTTCCTTCTTACTGGCCTTCCCCCCCTCGCTTCTGTTCAGACCTCTGCTGCCAAAGTCATCCACTTCACCCACTGCTAATCAGGCTCAGCTCCTCCTCTCTTCTCTCCCCTGGCTCCCTCTACCTGAACGCATTCAGCACAAGCGCCTGGTCCTTACATTCAAGACCCTTCATGGCCTTGTCCCCTCCTATCTCTCTTCACATGTTCCCCACCACACTCCTGACCAGGAACTCCACTCCTCTGCTACTACTCTTGCCTGCTCATGGCTCCCTTGTTCCTCAAAACATGTCTGCCCCTTCTCCCTTACCTAGAACTCTCTCCCTGAATACGGTTGTTCTCCTCCCTCCCTTTCTTCAAATCTCTCCTGAAAACCTACCTCTTCCACCAGGTTTTTTCTAGCTCCTCATCCCTAGTCTCTGCCTTGATCATCTTATTTTTTTAGGTTCTCCTTCTACCCTGTAACTAAGCTAAGCATGTGCACCTGCAACTTTGCAGCTTTTTGAACTCTCTTTCTCTGTTCCCCTCCTCTTTGGCTCCTAGTTTGTAAGCTTGCTGGGGCGGGGGAGGACCAGCCTGTACATAATTGTTGACTGTAAAGCATCAGGTGCATTACTGTCACTATATAAATAATAATCAGACTGATAAATGCTAGGAGCAGTTCTGTGGAGTGCATAGGTGGTACCATTTCTCAGAGCAAAATAGCTTTATTTAGTAAATTCATAGCTGAGCTTTATTCACATTCCAACACCACTGTGACAAAAGTAGCATGAACGATAAGACGGATGCTTAAAGTTGCAGCTTTTTAAGGACCTGGACCTTCTCTTGGATTGCTGCCAAAATACACTTCACAGTCAGCAAAGTGCCATGATATCAAAGTTTCAGTGACATGAAATGCAGAACTTCCCAAGCCAACTCTCCCCCTCATATTTGAAATAGCTGATGTATTGCACTAACTTACATTTCCTAACACTTTTCACTTCTCCATGCTGCTGGGAGGGGGGCACCTAATCTCAGTGCACTGAGGGGGAGACTGAGGCACAAACAGGCCATGTGACCTATTCCAGGCCATACAGTGAGTCAGAGGCAGAGCACAGAACAGGATCCACGTCTGTGCAGGAGCATATGGTGGACAGAGATTTCCTTCCCCTGTAACTCCAAATAGATGGAGGCAGGGATTATGTGGGTAAGCATCCATAGTTCTATGTTTTATATTTCAGCTCAAAATTATGCCCATACCCCCGTGTCCCTTTCACCCCTTACTCAATGCCAACTCTTGAGTAATTGCTTTTGCAATTACTTCTTTAACAGCAATTAATACATTGACTTTTTTCCCTTTCCTTTAATTCCTCTCCTTTTTTGGTGTAAAACTAGAAACAAAAAATAGGCGGGTGTGAAGGCTGCACAAAATGCTGAGCAGATCTTCCAATCTGGATCTTGGAAAATTTGGGTAAGGAAAATAGGTTTATGTGAAGCATACAACTTTTTCTGACATTAATTTTTAACCTACTTTGGGGATGCGGGGAGGTCACTTCCTCCTACTCTAAGTTGGCAAGGAGAATGGGGAGTTTGAGGTACAGAACTATTTGCGAGTGCGGGGTGTACTGCCAAATTGCTGGCTTCTGTTAAAGCACTTGTGGTATCTGTGTGTAACACAGCCCTCGCCCACGATCCACAACCCTGCAGGCTTCAATGGGACCACTCTGAAGTGAGTGTGATATGGATCAAAACCCTTAACAATTGCCACCATTAGGCGTTGGTAATTCCATGGCGTAAGATTGTTATTTAACATACCGGGCACTGACTTTGAAATGCAGACTACCCTGCTGCTCTAGCTCCTCTGCATGGCTGGGGAAAAAATGGCATGGGGAAAATGGTTCTATTACTGATTTGATTTGCTGTACTTTAGGAGGTTATGGAAACTAATTAGCAGCAGATACATAGGTCAGGTTGGCAGGAGGACTGATGAGAGGATAAAACGAACACTTCTCCTTGAAGTTACCAGATAGGGAAAGGTTAAAATTAAAAACTAAAGTTGATGATGGTAATGATTTAACTTGCAAAATCCTGGTTTCCCTAAATTCAAACCTATCACCTACTCTAGAAGTCTATGGCACAGCACAACCATTCCCTGTGCAATCTTTCAACATATTAGCTGTCTTTGGGGTTTCAAGTTTGCATGAGTCACAAGTCGTTGGGGGAAAAAAGTAGTCCCTTCCTCCTGCTCTACGGTGGCAAGAAGAATGGGGAGTAAATCTCTTAAACACCTCCCCACAACCTTAATGAATACTTTCCCCCCTTAAAACTCATGATTTTGAAGCTGATCTTGTGATTTAAAGTCACAATCCTTTTGAATCACTTCCTCCTGCTCTACGTTGGCAAGGAGACTAGGGAGTCTGAGTTAGAGAATGATTTGTGTGCCTCCCCTAAGCTGACCTAGGGACCACGAGTTTTCCAAAATCACAAGTCTCAAGACTTTTAAAAATCACAAGATGAGCTTCAAAATCATGATTTTTTTAAAGGGGACAACTGTCCTTCCCTAGCTTAAACAACGAATACAAGACCCTCAAATCTAAACACTTCCCCAACCTTAATGAATACTTTCCCCCTAAAGATCTCGTGATTTTAAAGAGTGAAAACTCTTTTGAAAAAATAAAAATACTCCCTTCCTCCTGCTCTGAGTTGGCAAGGAGAACAGAGAGTCTCCCCTCCTCACCTGAGCTGCAGCCCAGAAGTTTAGCAAAAGCTGCAAGGTTAAGAACTGTCTAAGGAAAGAAACCCGTCCTCGTCTGTGTGGCTAGTTGAAATCTTTAATTACAGCACAACAATTCAGAGTGTTATGGTGGAGCAAGTGTTTTTTCCAGAAAAAACAGAACTTCTAAACTTCTGTGGGTTTAGAAGGCACAAGCCACCAGATGGGCCAGGCTAGGGAATGCCAGCTGATAACATTGCCACATATGTCTGTCAAATGCTCTTTCACTATTTCGCCTTAGCCTAGAAGCCTTGCTTCACATTAAGCCTGACTGTACCTTACGGAACAAGGTCTTAAACAGAAGGTTAGGATGAAACCATGGAGCAGCAGCATAAGCAAAGCAGTGCTTAGCTCAGTTAAAATATGCTCCTGAAGAGCCACATTGGTAAGAGCTCAGAGGGGGTTGCAGCGCTCCCACAGACTGCACCCGCCACTTACTTCTATTATAGGCTGCTGGTGCGTGTTGATTCTCCAGTCACCCCTTGGAATTCATATAGAAACAGAACCCAAGGGGGCAAATGGAAATTCTTGCAGCTTACCTTAAAGGAACGGAATAAAACAAGCGAAGGACAGACAGAGACATACAGACACACACACTGAATACATCCTATTTAATTTTGCATAATAGTTACGCTATTCTTTATGGGTGGGTCTCCAGGCAAAATATCAGTTTTGGTTTCAGTTCCTGTGTCTTGGATCTATCGGTATCAGTTCTTTTTCCCATTGACATCAATGGGAAAGAGAACCCTCCAAGACAAGTTGGAACCCACCGAAAAAACCCTGGGCATCCCCCCCCACCTCACTCCCAGCCTTGGAGGATGGGGATCCATTACTCCAAACACCCCCACCTGTCAAGGCCTGGGCTTTAACCACCCCCAACCCCTGGGGCTCCTCTATTTTACTTACAGTTGCCAGTCTGGAGGGTTGGGGGGGGGGTGTCATGGTCACCAGCTGGGCCACCATCTCCGCTACTGGCAGCCGGGCCTCCTCCGCTGCTGACTGGTATCGGGAGCTAACGCCACTGCCAGGCCACCAGGCCTTCTCCGCTGTGGGGCAGCAAAGGCCCGGCCACAGAGCCAACTCCTGCCACCAGCCAGCAGCAGAGGAGGCCCAGCCACTGCCAGCAGAGCCAACTCCTGTGCTGGGCCTTCTCTTTCTTTTTCTTACAGGTCCGGACCTTGAAAACTCCATCAGATCAGCAGCAGCAGGGGCAACGCACATATGCAAAATGGCCGTCAAGGCCATTCTGCTCATGTGCAGCCAATCCAAAATGGCACCGTAAGAGGGCAGCCATTCTGCACATGCATGGGGAGCCGACAAACTAGTTGCTCCCCAACTTCTCCTGCTGCCCCTCAGTCCTCACCCACAGCCCCTGCTCCCACAACCCGAGACCCCCCAGCTCTGCCACTGCCCCTCAATCCACGTCTACAGCCCCTGCTCCCCCAGCCCTGGGCTCCCCACAGTTCTCCTGCTGCCCCTCAATTCCCACCCACAGTCCCTGCTCTCCCAGCACTGGGCTCCCCGCAGCTCTGCCACTGCTCTCTCAGCCCCTCCATTCCCCAGCTTCAGTGTTGCCCCCAACCTGCAGAGGAAGAGGATTGGAAGTGAAAGACCAATGCAAAGTGTGGATGATTGGAGCCTAAGATGGAATCAAGCATAACATGTGTGACTGTAAACATCTTTATTGCTTACATGGCTCACAAGTTAAGGCAGGAGCCTTAACTATTTCCATTCTTTTTATAGCATGATTGAATGGCAGAGTAAAAACAGACAAACGAAAAGGGAATTGGACACCTACCTCGGTGAATTCCTTTCTCCTCTGTCTCCAGATAATCCTCCGCACGGGTAGCTCTGCGGATGGCCGCCAGGAGGCAGAAGAAGAAAAGCACTTCTGCACTTGGAGCTAGCCCCATCCGGTTCCTCAGTCCACATCTCAGCCGAGGTCACCGTCGCTAGACCAACTTAAAACAACTCAACAAACATACGTTTAACGTGATATTGTAGGTTATGTAAGCCATAAACATTGAACGAGAGAACAAAAAACTAACCTGTCCCCAACTAGGTCCTAGCCCCAACTATCTGTTTATTTATCCCATTATGACCCTCCAAGCGTTGCATCTTTGGCAGGGTGGGTCGGAGGATTATCCGGAGACAGAGGAGAAAGGAATTCACCGAGGTAGGTGACCAATTCCCCTTTCACCCTATGCCTCCGGCTAATCCTCCGCACGGGATATACCCGAGCCCTTAGATTTTTTCAAGGTGGGAGCCAACAGCGTTTGGAGCTTCCAGCACTGCCTGCAACACCCTTCTGCCAAAGGCCACTTCTGCGGACTTAAACACATGCAGCTTGTAATGTCTCACAAAAGTATGCAGGGAGGACCAAGTGGCTGCCCTGCAAATCTCCTCGTAGGAGGCCCTCTGTTTGAAAGCAAATGAGGTGGCTGCCCCTCTTATGGAGTGTGCCCAAATCTGGAGAGGAGGAACCTTGTTTTTAGCCTTATATGCTTCAATAATGCACTGCTTCATCCACTTGGAAATGAGTGTCCTTGAAGCCTTAGTGCCAGCCTGCCCTGGTCTAATATTAATGAAAAGGGCTGTGGAGGCTCTGAATCCCTGCGTTCTGAATAAGTAAATTTTTAACGCCCTCCTCACATCCAATTTATGCCAGGCTTTTTCTTTCGGGTGTGATGGCCTAGGGCAAAAAGAGGGTAAGGTGATCTCCTGAGCCTTATGAAAAAGGGAGTTAATCTTAGGAATAAATGCTTAGTCTATTCTCAGGGTTACTCTTGGAAAACACAAAAATTCTCCTCCATCGATAGGGCCCCTAACTCCGATACCCTCCTAGCGGAAGTAACTGCTATCAAGAATACCACTTTAAGAGAGAACATATACAGAGATATATGTTTTAAAGGCTCAAAAGGAGGTCTAGTTAGGGCATCGAGGACTAGAGAGAGACTCCATGAGGGGTATCTGTGAACTACTGGCGGGGAGATCGATCTAGCTACCCTCAGAAACTGTTGCACATGCTTGTGAGAAGAGATTCTCTTATTTGAGATTGAACTTAGAACAGAGTCTATCGCTGCTGCCTGCCTTGCTAGGGTGTTTGGTTTTAAACCCATATCAAGACCGTCCAGTAAGAACCGCAAAATGTCTGGAATTTCAGCAACACGAGGGTCCTGACCCTTCTGCGTTGCCCATAAGGCGAAGGTTTTCCAAGTCGCTTTATATGCCCTTCTAGTAGATGATTGTTTGGATTGTTGCAGGGTCGTCAACACAGCCTCTGAATATCCTCTTTTTCTCAGGGCTGCGTGTTCAAGTGCCACACTGTCAGTATCAACATCCGAAGGTTCTCGTATTGAAGAGGACCCTGAAGAAGTAAGTCGGCCTTACTGGCAGCCTTTGATGGGTGGTGCTGAGCTTGACCAGGTCTGAGAACCACGGCCTTCTTGGCCATCACGGTGTTATTAACAGTAGAAGAGCCTGTTCTCCAATGAGTTTCACCACTGTCCTCGATATCAACGGGAACGGAGGGAAGGCATATAGCAGGCCTGATGGCCATTTCTGGTTCAGGGCATCCACTGTGAACTGTGCCCCGCAGTGGATTCTGGACATGAACTTGGGCACCTGGGCGTTGTCTCGGCTGGTGAAGAGGTCCATCTCCGTGCAACCGAAGGTCTTTGTTAGATCCTTGAACACCTCCCTGTGTAGGGACCATTCGTGAGGGTCTAGGGACTTGCGGCTGAGCCAGTCCACTTGAGTGTTGTCCTGACCCTTGATATGCAACGCTTTGATTGATAAGAGATTTTTCTGTGCCCAAGTGAATAGTCTGACCACTTCCCTGTGCAGCTCTGGCGATCTGGAGCCCCCCTGATAATTTATGTAAGCTTTCACTGTGATGTTGTCCGTGTAGACCGTGTTGCGAAATTTCTGTGCTAGTTGTAGAAGGCCTAGTCTGACTGCCTTCAGCTCCAAGAAATTGATGCTGTGAGATTGGTCCCTTTCGCTCCATAAGTCCTGTACCGCCGATGTCCTGGAGTGTGCCCCCCACCCCGACAGGCTGGCATCCGTGGTGATAATCTCCCGGTTGGGTTCTGCTAACAGAGCGCCTTTGGTGAAGGTTTCTGTCCTTAACCACCAGGACATGGAACGTGCAAATCCTCAAGGAATGGTTACCCACGGGTTGGCGCCCCTTGTGAGCTCTAGTTGCATGGGTCACAGCAGCTGCTGCAAGGGCCTCAGGTGTAGCCGACCCCATTGAATCTGACCTGTGCATGACACGAGGAGCCCCAGGAGCTGGGCCAGTGATTTTAGCCTTGCTCTTTTCTGGTGGGAGAGACGGAGGCTCAGTGTCCTTATTCTGTGTTGTCTGAGTGGTGGTACGAAAGCGACTCCTGAGGTCGTATCTATAATCAGTCCTAGATGTTCCAAATTGTGTGTTGGCAATAGGTGACTCTTTTCCTTGTTGATTAGCAAACCGTGGGAGGAGAGGTAAGACATCGTTCGGTTCAAGTCCTGTACAATCTTGTCGTAAGACTGGGCTCTGATTAGGTCGTCCAAATATGGGTATAGGTGGATGCCTTCTTTTCTCAGATTTGCCACCAAGGGTATTAGGATCTTGGTAAACGTCCTTGGTGCCGATAATAGGCCGAATGGTAGGGACCTGATCTGGTAGTGGCTGTCCTGGTAGCAAAAATTGAGCCATTTCCTGTGCCAGATGGGGACATGCAGGTATGCCTCTCGAAGATCCAGGGAGACCATCCAGTCGCCTAAGCGCAGGCTCCGGCATATGGAGGTGGTTGTCTCCATTTTGAATTTCTGGTGCTTTACTGCCTTGTTTAATTGCTTGAGATCCAGCACTGTCCTCCAGGAGCCGGTCTTTTTTAATACCAGGAAGATTATGGAGTACAGGCCCTGGCCTGTCTGTTCTGGGGGAACTGTATCGCTTTTATGGTTAAGAGTCTCTGAATCTCCCCGGTCATAGCTCTGTGTTTTTCCAGAGAGTTTGATCTGGGAGATGCTAGAAATCTTGGACGAGGGGAGTAAGCCATCTCTATGCGATAGCCGAAGGTCACTATTTGTGTTACCCATGCATCCGAGACTGAACTTTCCCAAGTTTCTGAGAAATGTTGGAGTCGGCGTAGTCATGCATCCTGTTTGTGTACGTTGGGGATGGTATTTTTCTGTTTTTGTCTGTCAAATCTAGGGGCTTGCCTGTTGGTCTTATTGCGAAAGGAAAAACTCCCTTGGTGCTCCCTGGCTTGTGCCTGAAACCTTTTAAATGGAACATAACCCCTTTGCTTGTATGGGGGGTTTTGAAAAAATCTCTTTTTTGTCCCTATTTGTTGTAGGTTCTTGTTCTTTGCCTTATCATTCTCATCTGCTAGAACTTTGTCCAGGCAAACCCCAAATAGCTTGAGACCCTTGGGGGCTGATGCTAACAGATTTTTGGCCGTAATATCCCCCTGCCAGGACCCGAGCCACAGACACCTCCTTGCTGCCACGTTACTAGCCAGTACTCTAGCTGCCCATTCCATGGAATCCATGGTGGCATCTGCCAGGAAGGCTGTGGCTAGGAATATACAAGAGGAAATGGTCTGTGCTCACTTTTCAGAAATGTCAGGGTCCTGGGCTTCCTGCATCCAAGCTAATAAGGCTCTTGACACATAGGAAGATATAATATTTACTCTTAGACAGGCTGCTGACAAATCCAAGCCTCTGCGTAGGAAGGAATCTATGGGCCTGTCTGTGGGGTTCCTGGGGTAACAGTCTCCCTCTGTGGGGAAAACTGTCTGGCATGCTAAAGATACTGTCGCTGCATCAACTTTTGGATTTTTGAATATGGGCTCTTTCTTCCTAGAGAAAGAGTACAAAGAAGCCTGAGTCTTATTCATCCTTTGAGTGTTATCTGGATGTTTCCACTCTTGAATAACCAGCTTCTCAAAAACCCGATCCAGGGGTACTCCTGCCTCTCTGCCATGCAGGGAGGGGATGTAATCCCTCTCCTCTTCCTCCTGAGAGTCCGAGGAGTCCTCCTTATTGTGTTTTTCCACTAGCCGGTGTTTTTGCCACCTGGCCTAGAAACTCCTCTATATGCTAGTGGAAATTGTCTGTCTGTGTCTCTGGGTTCCTGGGTAGCTTCCTGGGAAGCTGTGCCCTCCAAGTCACCCCAGTCCTGTCCCGATTCACTTTCGGAGTGAGAGGTAATAAGGGCCTCCTCAGTCTTCTTGTGTCTTTTTGGCCTGGGTTCAGCATTTCCCTCCTCAGAGCATCCTGAGTATTCCAGCTGCTTGGTTCTGGCTCCCCCTTGTGGGGACCTTTTGTCTGCTACTTCCCACCCTCAGCGGGTGTTTTCCCGCCCTGGCCTTCCTTGGTCCTGGAGAGGGGGAGGGGTTTTTGCGGGGTCCCTTAGCTTGCAAGTCACACAGCTTAGTGATTGCAAAATTTTCCCCATGGTATCCGCCAGTAAGGGTATGTCTACCTGGCGTCCTGGGGAGTAGCCACCTGTTGCACGCCGTCTTTCTCGCTCCCTCCGGGGGGTCCCTTCATTCTAGCTCGCGCAGCTGGCGCTGCTGATGGAAAGGGGCTGTGCTGCGGCTGGAAGGGCTCCCGCCGAGCTGTGCCCTTCCTCAGCGGGGGGAGGCTTTGCTGGTAGCCCCGCTGGTGGGGCGTAGCCTTCTGCTCCCTTGTTCCCTGGCGTAGTGCGGGGGAAAGGGCTGGGTCTCCCGCGCTCTTCCCAGACGGGGAAAGTAAACGCTGCCCTCAGAGCCCCGCCCGCTCGGTCTCGCTCGACCCGATTGTCAGGCTGCAAGCTCCAACATTCCTTCGTTGCTGTTTCCTTTTTTTTTTTTTTTTTTTCAACTTTTCAATTTCTGTCTCCTTCCTAGATTCGGAGAGGCGGCTACGCACTCCCAACGGCCCGAAGGCAGAAGACGGACTGAGGAACCGGATGGGGATAGCTCCACGCGCAGGTGAAGTGCTTTTCTTCTTCTGCCTCCCGGCAGCCATCCGCAGAGCTACCCGTGCGGAGGATTAGCCGGAGGCAGAGGGAGAAAGTATTTTTTTACTCAGTGTACAATTAGGTTGTGGAATTCACTGCCAGGGGAGGTGGTCAAGGCCAGCACTATAGCTGAGTTTAAAAGAGGTTTGGACAAGTTTCTGGAACATAGTTCTATTAGCAGCTATTAGTCAGATAGGATTGGGGAACAAAACCCTTTACCGTCGGAGGCAGGATGCTGGGCTCGATGGACCATAGGTCTGACCCAGTATGGCACTTCTTATGTGATTTGCAAGAACTTAACTATTATTGTAAACCGGAGGGATTTTTTTAAATTATTGTGCTCTACTTTAACTCAGAATTGTCTCATTGTAACACCAGTCATCTCCATAGCAACCAGCTGTGATGTCACACACAGGTTCATTGTGCCTGCTGTGGAATGAGCAGCAAAGACCAGATGCACTCTTCATACACAAATAAAGCCAATAAAAATATCCACACCCTCTCCCAAGAGGTCAAGTTATAAACAGAGTTTGTAGTGTTGATCTTTGCAGTGGCTAAGCAGACACTGAACAGTGGGGCATATATGGGGGCAGTATGTTGCTGTGAATTTAGACAACTGTCTAGAAAAACTTTTTCACATCAGGATCAGAATAATATAAATGATTAATCCCCTGGATGCAATGTCCTTCATGCATTATATAACTTAAATCATCTTACATGACTTTATAATTGTGTGAGTGAGTTCAGGACCAAGCATGGAGTGTCAAGCACACTCTCATTCTAGATTGCAGAGACAGCCCACTCAGGCAAGATCAACGCTAGAGAATTCAGGGTTGGGAAATTCAATGATAAACTCAGAATATGCAGGATTTTTAGTTACCCAATATACCACCCTCCCACCTGGTCCTATCCACTCCCACCTATTCCATGCCCCCTCATATAGATCTGCCCTACATTTGCTCAGTTTATATATTTCTACTGGCTATGCTACATGCCTGAGGAAGGGCTGTGTGTGGCCCGCAAGCGTACTTATTTCCACCAACAACAGTTGGTCCATTTGAACCACTTTGTCTCTCTAGTTAAACTGGAAGAGAAAGACCAGTGTAGCAGAGACAATAGTGACGGTAGAAGGGATTATACAAATTACAATTACGAAAAGGTTGCTGAAAAAATACTGAGAAAGATATGGTTAATTAGCCCATGAGGAAGCAGATAGCACAAATGGACCTCTTAAGTAGGATGCAGACTGAGGGGCAGGGAAGACTATGCAGACAGAAGATGGCTGTGCAAGACGGAAGGTGAAAAGTCTTATTGACTTGAACAAGGAGAAGGCTAACAAAGGATGTTTAGTAGGCAAGAAAAAAATTCAATAGATATTTCAACCAGACAGCACCTCATTTCCCCAAACAATCATAGCCATGCCCCTGTGTGCAATTCATCAAGTTTTATTATGGTAATTAATCACAAATATGGAATTGTTTCCATCAAATTCCAAAAGCATTCAACCCGCTCTAGTCCATTAGTAATCTAACTCTATAAATAAGTCACGGGCAAACAAGCAGAATTTGGTGGATAAAGTGCTGAGCAAAGCAAATCCATTTACATTAGGGATCCTTTATTTTCTCAGTTGCTATCTAGTGTTCCCTCGTGTCAACAGGGGAGAGAAACTACAGCAATGGACATTAGATGCATCATTAACCAGCACTCTCTTGCTAAAAAAGAGTGGGGCAAACAGGAGGTATAGATGCAGCGTTTTATTGATGGTTCAACTAACGAAAGGTGGATTTTAGTATGTTTTTCATTCTTTCCCAGTGAAAATAATGCTTAGTAATTGAGTTTTCTACAGGCCAAGGCACACACTGCTTCACATCCAAACTAAGAGCCGCTCCAAGAGCATCATGCCAGCCTAGCTTATCTTAAACACAGTCAATAATGCACATATCAAACCCCAGGGATATTTTGGTGTCCCTCTGCAATAATCCTTATCTATTCTGCAGTAACCATGGATAAATGGACAGAGACCCAAGTTGTCTACTCATGGGCTACAAATGGCTCGGGTTCAGCTTGTTGTTAAACTATACGTAAAAACAGATGTGAAGGTGGCCTGCGAGCCACCAGCACATCTGTTTTGGCACCACCAGATGTTGGCGGCTAGCCCAGGCTGTGACCTCGCAAAATCTCCAGTTACAGCCCAGGCTAAGGTCCACCTGACAGGGGCCAAAACAGGCTAGCATGTCTGTGTGACTGCAGCATACTCACCCTGGGGGCCACCATCCATGGCTATGCCTCACTGGTCGCCACCATGGCGGGGGGCAGGGCACCAGAAGCACTGCGTAGGAAGGGCCAGCCACCCACGTTTGTTGTGCTCCTGTGCCGTGCAGCCAGTGGGACAGTTCCCCAGGTGCGGGAATGTCAGTTCAGTGCCCCGGCCTGACCCAGGCCATGCTGCCTGCATTTTTCTGCCCCCGAGAGTGGTCCCGCCAGCCACATGTCTGTTTTTACCCTATGTTAGCCATTCAAAATTCTGCTCATACCAATTCCGAGGCCCATCTAGGACCAACCCATCCATCAAGCTACCTTCTAATCAACAAGGGATCTCCTAAACAAATTCTGAGCCTAGTGGCCTCTGTTATTCTAAGAGAAGTCCCTCAGAAGCAATCTGAGTGTTTCATTTCAGAAGAACTTGTCAGAGATTCTCATTCTCTCTCATACAGAGGCCTGTGTAAACATTTAGAATTATTTTTATACATATTTCATACAACAGAAAACGAGACACACACGCACACACAGGACCAGGTATTCAGCTGGTGTAAATCAGTGCAGCTCAATGACTTCAATGGAGGTATGCTAGTTTACACCTGCTGAGGCTCTGGACCATTATTTGTATTTGATAATATGGCTTGGGCCGACTGACTGGCTGATCAGTACAGGCAGCTACTGAATACTGCAAACAGTCATTGCACGCTGATATTTATCAGCCAAAACCTACAATGGGACAGTCTATAGAAGGGTGGTTATGGAGGCACTCCACCTTAACCCTAACACTCCTGGTGAATACACTGCACCAGTACCATATGTCCCATCAGTACAATGGGACTCTCTGTCTCAGGGTGACACTCCTGGGTTTCTTCTTGAGTCTATTCACTAGAAAGACTCAATTTCTCCATCTGTGACATAGGAGATAATGACAGCGCAAACTCTCTAGGAGTCCTGACTTAGTATCCAGGCCAAGCAGGACCTTGAGGAGGAAAAGGTGGCGGGTATCCAAAAGGAGGGTTTGAGCCTGTGGGATATGGAGGCTGGGAGGGAATGGGGAAGCTAGACACAGGCTGGGTTGGGTATGGACACTGCGGTTTCCCTCCTGGTTGGAAATATGGAGGTTGTGAAGGCTGGGAGAATCTCCCTCCAGGAAATGGAGCTCCAGGTGGGGGCTGTGGGTAACTTGGGCAAAGAGGTGGGCCTCTTGATGGAGACCAAGGGTACCCCTGAGAAGAGGATGAGCCTCCTGTCTGAAACTGGGGTGCTGAGTCTCTAGAGGGGCCATGTGGGTACCCAGGAGCAGACGGTGATTTGGTGGTGGGATATGGGGGTTGAGTGATTGACTGGGAAGAGGTGAGGGGTCCCACCATAACTGGTGCTCCAGGGAAAGGAGCTGGAGGGAGAGCTCCATGGGCTGTAGGGCCAACAGGCATGCAGGGGGCTGGACTATAGGGCAAAGGGAAGGGTTGTGTCCTTGATGGCAAGGGTTGCGGCTGGTCAGCAGGCTGAGGAGACACATGAGAAGGATGCTGGTGGTTGAACTCAGAGCCACCGGCTGGCTCCTGCGAAGCTTCAGACTTCCTCAACACTTCCTGCAGCTTCTCCACCCTGACACGGTGCACGTGGGACAACTTCCTCATGGAGGAAAACTGTTCAAGGAACATCTCCAGAGGCACTTCACCTTCCAGAAACTTCTCAGCCATGGCCTGGAACACAAGAGACCCATGAAACCCACTGCTGCTTTCCACAGGACCCATTCAAACTTCAGAGGCCTGTGACAAAAGAATAAAGGGGGTTGATTCCCATCCTTAAGGTCAATGACTGGAATCTATGAAATGAGAGCTGTGGGGGAAACAGTTCCCCTTAAAATTCTGAACTGAGTCTATGATGTGAGGGCAAAGATGGGAAAGGTTAATCTTTAGAGGGATTGTTTCTGATTATAATTCCTAGATTTAAGGAGTCTGGGATCTCTCTCCCCACCACCTCCCACCCCAGTGTTTCAGACCTCAGGCTTACCTCAGATTCTTCTTCAAGTTTCTGGCTTTCCACCTGAAGAAGATTTAGCAGCGTCTCAGGCTGCACTGCTGCAGAGAATTTTTCTAATGAAGAAAGAAGAAGGGATGAGCACACAAAACACTAGTCAATCACCACATGTCTCCTGTAACTCAACGGCCAAACTAGTTGCCTGTCCCAAGGCTCTGGAACCTGTGTTCATTGAATTTTTCCTATTGACGGTAATGGGGGGAAAGCAGTGAACACGGATCCCTGGCCATGGTACATGGACCATGCTTAATGTTAACCCAGAAGTTCCGAGCATTTGGGGGGGGGGGGGGGGGGGG
>QEPC01015418.1:1268929-1335279 GCA_003113815.1 Sphenodon punctatus
GGGGGGGTGTCCCCCCTTCCACCCACGCAGCCTGGACTCGGGGAGGTTTTTTTTTTTATTAAACTTTTTTGCTGGGGCTTTAAGTTTTTTACATTGCAGCCATTTTTAAATGGCTGCAATGTAAACAAATCCGGTACCCAGAATCCGGTACCCGGACCGGATTACCGGGTCGAATCCGATAATGCCGGTACGCCCGGTACCGGCATTATCGGATACCGGATTTACCGGTTTTCCCGCCCCTAGTATTTGGGCATTTCCTGTAGCTCTGGGGTTCTTGAACTGTGGGTGGGACCCCAAATGGGGTCATACCATCTGCAGATGGTGTCACAATCCCCATTGATATATTGGATATATTTTGCATGTCTTTGTCACTGCTGGGGTCATGGAATTATATTTTAGTCTCAAAATGGGGTCACCAGTAAAATTTAGGGGAACTGCTGCTGTATTTGGCCCATAACTGGTCTGTGTAATTGTGTAGATGTATCACTGTTGCCAACGCACCCACCCCTCCTCCAAAATGAGACACGGAGACGAGCTGGATTAAAATGGCTGCTCTCTTTAATAAACAAATCAAGGATGTTGGTGAGATTGCCTCGAAGCAATCATGGGTTCAATATTTTGTAGCCAACCGAACAACATTATTAACAGGTGTCTGTACCACTTCAAACTCTAAACATCCTCTTTGAACAGCTCCCTGGCCAAGGCCAAAGGGGAAGCACCCTTTTTTAGGCATGAGTAAGGAGAATGGCATCATTAAGATCGAAGGCCATGCTTGCCCTTATCCCCGCTTGACACCCCTCCCAGGGGCACGATCCTGGCGCTAGCCATGCCCTGCTTATCACCAGGTATCGTCCCCCCATCTCTTATGGAGATGACTATTTTCATCTATCCTGCAACTACCTAACCTAAAAGACATATTAACCATACTGGACACACGCCACCACAACGGAACCGGCCAGCTCCTGGTAAGTCCCTTACCCCACCAACACCTGCTCGCACGATATGGGCCAGAGTCCCTGGTATATTAGCTAAATACAAAGTGTTCCCTTCTGGGGACAAATGAACCCCATCCCTCAAAAATAGCTCTGTCCGTGTATAAGTGATTTGGCTATGCTTCACGCAGCGACCTCCTAAACCTACCCACCACTTATTAATCTCACGGTTAACATTTTTCCTTGCCTTATCTATTTTCTTAGGGTGGATGCCCCATGTGAGGCACGACACAAGGGGCATCCACAAAATCCTAACCCCTGGGAAAAACCCCTTAACTATTGGTAGTTGTGACTTAATTTTTACTACTAGGCTAACGCTGGTTCCAACCCGCAGGTCGTTTTCTCCCAAATGAATGATGAGGATGTCAGGGTGTACCTGGTTTTGCTGACAGGACAACACAGGAACTAGCTGTTCCCACATCATGCCCCCCTGGCCCATCCACCTTATATTCACACCAGCTGGAAGGCCTAGTTGGGTCCCCTTTTTGAAAAACTTCACCGTTTGTGCTGCCCGACAAACCAAGCTGTGGCCAACAATCCATGTGTCAGTGGGATAGGGGGAATGGGGGATCAGGGAGCCTCTTTTCCTCTCACACAAAACAAGCACTCATACGCTCTGCACTGGCCCTGGGAGAAATTGCCCGTCAGGATAGAATGGCAGCCCTATACCCCAACAGGGGTAGCTGTCTCTATCATAATTGGGCGCAAAAGTATTAAAGAAAGGCGTGGCCCATACTCTCTCCCAGTTGCTCAGAAGGGGGCTCAGGAGACATGTGAGGTGGTGCAGGGGGACAAATGGGGCCCACAAATCAAGTATAAGGGTACGGACAAAGGGACATTCACACTCCAGGGGGAGGGGAAGGGGAGGACCCAGGAGGGGAATCCTTGCACTCGGGGGAAACACACTAGGGAAGGGGAATAAGGCTGCACTCAGTCACCACACGTTGCTACCAATTGTACCCCAGTCTGCACGAGCACTACACGTTTTGAGGAGGCTTAGGGAAGGAAGGGAGCAGGGGAGAATGATGAGGGTGAGGGAGGTATGGAAACATGAACACACAATGACAAAACCAAGGAATAAACACAAAGGAACTTAGCTCAGGGATCTAGCGTTGCACACAAGCACAGGGAACTTCCAGTGGCCAGCTTCTCAACTCTGATTACCGGTGCCGCAATCCTGGAGGCGCTGGTGTTATAAAGGCCAAGCCTGCAGGCGCACGGAGCGGCGTTCTGGTGGGCAGGGCTGCTTGGTGCTGCGTTGGGTGGCCACGTGGTCTGCCGGCATTGCATTGCCAGGGGTTGTCCTGGCAACAGGTGATAGCGGTGTTGCTTGAGGTGCTGCTGGAAGAGACGCGGCGAGTGCGGGAGCCACCTCTTGGATTGGTGCTGCAGGGGTGAGTGTGTGGGGCCCCGACCACAGCCCTCCCCGAGGGGGCCAGCGGCTGTGACTGACAATACACACACACCCCTCGAGGCCACCAGCCAAGGCGCCAGAAAGGACCAGGTTTTTCTGGATGTTTACGATGGAAGGCTTGGACCAGCCGCAGTGCTGAAACCTCCGAGGCAGGTTCCCAAGAGCGCTCCTCCGGACCATACCCGAGTCAGTCAGTGAGGTAGTGCAGTCTGCCGCGGATCAGCTTCGCAGACAAAATGGCTCAGATGTCAAAGTCCGGACTGAGGTCCTTAGGGGGAAGGGCTGCTTCCGCTGCCGGGATTGCAGGCGTACCAGGAGAAATGGCTTTTTTCAATAGAGACACATGGAAAATGAGATGTATCCGACATCCCTTTGGTAGCTGAACGGTATACGTAACCTCGTTGAATTGTTTGCAGATAGGAAATGACCTGAAATATCAATGGTCCAGCTTGGTGGAAGGATGAGCGGAAGCATAGTGGCCCTGGTCGATCCAGAAGAGTTCTCTGGGATGTAAAGGTGGTGATTGGTGGTGATGGGCGTCTGCTTGTCTTTTATATTGCTGTCGGGCTTTCTCTAGGGTTGCTTTAGCGAGGGCGTGTGTTTGTAGGATCTGTTTAGCGAGAGCTCCGGCCGCTAGGACTTGAGATGATGGTGACTCATGCATGCCCATCTGGGGATGATAACCATAGGTTATAAAAAATTGAGAATTTCCTAAAGATGCGTTAGGGGCATTATTGTATGCAAACTCAGCCATGGGTAACCAGGAATACCAATTGTCCTGTAGATAGTTGGTATAACAGCGGAGGTATTGTTCTAGATTCGGGTTAACCCGCTCTACTTGCCCATTCATCTGAGGGTGGTAGGCAGTGGTTGTCCTCAGATCCACTCGGAGGGCCTTAAATAGGGCGGTCCAAAAATGAGAGGCGAACTGTGTCCTTCAGTCGCTGATAACTTCAGAAGGCCAACCATGCAGTTTGACCACATGCCGCAGAAACAGTAGGGCGGTATGTGGTGCAGATGGCAGTCCTTTGCATGCCACGAAGTGGGCCAGCTTTGTAAAATGGTCTACTATGACGAAGATTGTGTCGTATCCCCGGGAGGTGGGTAGCTCAACCACAAAATCAAGCCCCACTCGCCACCAGGGTCCTAACGGTATCAAGCGTAGTTGTAGAAGGCCCACAGGGGCCTTGCGGAGTACTTTTGTACGGGCACAAGTAGAATAGTGATCTACGTATTGCTGGACGTCCAAGGTAATAGAAGGCCACCGAAAGGTCTGTTTTATGAGCTTTTGTGTCCGGTCCTTGCCTGGGTGGCCTGCCAAGGGGGGCGTCATGGTGGGCCCATAAAATACGGGGGCAGCAAGATGAGGGAACCACAATTTGGTGCTGCCTTCTAAGCAGGCCCTCTTCAAGAGCGTAGGTAGGGTCTGTTGGCATGGGGAGCTCGTGAGTGGTGGCTTGTTGGAGCTGATTGAGGGAGAGATAGGTGGCGACAAAGACCTTGCGTTCTAGGATGGGGCCCTGCGACTGTGGTTCAGTCTCCAGTCCTTCGTGGTAATGAGACAGCGCATCGGCCAGGACATTCTGCATGCCGGGACGGTATTGTATGACGAAGGTGAAACATGCAAAAAAAAGGGCCCACCTCGCATGGCGCGCATTTGTGATCTGGGTGGACTGTAAAAAGGTTAGGTTCTTATGGTCCGTTGTTACGGTGACAGGGTGTTTAGCTTCTTCCTGATAATGCTGCCATGTCTCAAACGTGGCTTTAATTGCTAGCAGTTCTCCATCAAAGACAGTGTAGTTCCGCTCGGCTAAGGTAAGTTGACGGGAGTAGTATGCACACGGAAGGAGCTGCTGTTCGTCTTCCGCGGGTTGCAGCAGGACCGCTCCGATAGCTATGCTGGAAGCATCTGCTTCTATGAAAAAGGGTTTCTGAAAGTCGGGGTGCTGTAATAAAGGAGCGGTAGTGAAAACCCTTTTTAAATGGGCACAGAAACTCCACGGTGCAAATGTGGAAAGCACATTTCTCTCGTTTGCAATAAAGTCTATGTTGCCTGAGGCGTTGGAGTACTTGGCGGACATGTAGAACGTGTTGCTCTAAGGATGTGGAATAAATCAAAATGTCATCCAGGTAGGTGATGACAAAGGTGTCCAGAATATCGCGGAAGATATCATTTATGAAGTGCTGAAAAGTGGCTGGAGCGTTGGCCAGGCCAAACAGCATTATTAAGTATTCAAAGCGTCCGTAACGGGTCCGAAAGGCTGTCTTCCATTCGTCGCCTTGTCGTACTCTCACCAAGTTATATGCTCCCCTAAGGTCCAGCTTCGTAAATATGCGGGCGCCTTGGAGTTGATTCAATAGTTCAGGAATTAGGGGAAGGAGGTACCTGTTTTTGATGGTTACACTGTTCAAGCCACGATAGTCTATACACAGCCTCAGACCGCCATCTTTCTTCGGGACAAAGAAGATAGGAGCCCCTGCTGGGGACTGGGAATGGCGGATGAAGCCGTTATGTAAACTCTCGTCAATGTAGGAGCAGAGCACCTCCAGCTCGGGGGCAGAGAGAGCATAAATTCGCCCATGCGGGGGTTCCTGCCCCACAATCAGGTCAATCGGACAGTCGTACGGCCTGTGCGGGGGCAGTTCAAAGGCCTGTTGTTTACTGAAGACATCAGCGTAATCTCGATACTGGGGTGGGCAACTCCGGGTATAGCCGTTGCTGGCCTAGGCCCAGGTGGGGACACTAGGCAGTGCTGAGAACAGTGAGGCGATACAAACTGAAGCCGGCGGGTTCCCCAGAAGATCTGGGGCTTGTGCCTCAATACTATGAGAAATCCTGGGGTACAGACAATATTGAAACTCAATGGTTCCTGGTTCATTCCAATCGCGTACGGCACACATCTAGTCTGTAGGACAATGGGGCCCGACACTATGGGGGAGCCATCAATTGTATGCACCAGCTTTGGGTGCTCTTTTGGGCAAGTTGGAATACCATAGGTCATGATTAGTTGGGCATTAATAAAGTTGCTCGAGGCTCCCAAATCAATCAATCCCCAGACGACTACAGATCTTCAAGGGTCGATGGTGATGGTAAGAGGTACCTGGACGTGGGGTCGTCTTGAGCTGGGGCCAGGGGAGTGACGTTCTATGGTCGAGATGGCCCCTGTACATCCCGACTCGAGGCATTTCCTGGCTCCCGCCAGTTGGGGGACAAGGCAGGACAGTCTTGGATGAAATGGGCTGTGTCTCCACAATAACAACACACCTGGGCGCAGCGTCGACAGTCCCTTTCTTCGGTCGTGAGTGGCCCCCGAGTGGCGCCTAGTTGCATGGGCTCAGGGTCTAAGGGTTTTGGGGAATTACTGACCGGGAGGTTAGGAGTGGGTGGTCGATAAGGGGACGTCCTGGTGTCTTGTCGTCGCTCTGCCAGGCGATCATCGATTTGGAGGGTCAGGGCTTCTACCTCTGCCCAAGTGTCGGGAAGGACGGTGTACGCCAGCTGATCCTTAAGCTCCTCCGCGAGACCTCGTTGGAACATCACCGTCAACACAACTTCTGGCCATCGAAGTTCCAGCGCCAGCTGCTGGAACTGCATGAGGTATTTCAGGAGTGTTCCTCAGCCCTGTTTAAGGAAGAAGATTGACGCTTGTGCATCTCTAATACGGTGAGGGTGGTCAAATAAGTGAGTAAAGTCTCATACAAAGTCCTCATAGTTGGAGAGGAGAGGGCTATCACTACTTAGTAGTTTAGTAGCCCACTCTAGGGCTACTCCACCTAAGTTGCCTACTATGAAGGCAACCTTGAGCTCATCGGTAGCATATATAACAGGTTGAACCTTGAAGGTGAGTTTACACAGGGCCAAAAACCCTTGAAACGCCCTACAGTCTCCGACAAATTTATCAATACGAGGTCCAGCCCAAGGTCCAGTGCATTCATCGTATTGACCATGCAGTCTAGCCAGAGGTCCTGGGCATGGCGATCCCACTGCAACCTGGGTGTAAACGATGCCCTGTGGTGGAAAACCTCGTCATACCAGAGCCACACTCAGGGGGTGGGGGGGGACACCCCGTACGTACGCCCTCTTCACTATATCGGTGAAGACTTCCAAGACCACCCCTAGGTAGACTGAATAGGCGGAAGACCAGTTAGCCCAGTTCCTATCCACCTTGGGCCTTCGGAACCTCTCCTTGTCCTTATCATCGTCCTTCATGGCTGGATCCATGATTGGATCGCTGAATAGGAGGGCGAAGATATCTATATATTTGCCCCTCCATATCCTTTCTCTAGGGCATAGGCGAGGTGCTCTCCAATAGGGGCGAATAAGGAGGAATAACCAAACCCAAGGGGTGGTGGTGGGCGGTTCCCTAGTAGGGGTTTTGTGCCGAGGGCACTTGGTGCTCACCTCCTGTGTAGTGGCCCACCCTATTCCTTCCCACCGTATCTGGCAAGAAACAGCTACCTGCTTGTTGGTAACCCGCTGGGGGAGGCACCGGCGTGACTTTGACCCACACTCCGTTCCACCACAACATCTGTGGTATCGAACGCTGACTAGACGTCTGGGGTTATTGTGCCTGCTTCTGCCCTAATTGCTGCCCCATCAGCGGGTATATTGATCCTGCACCCGCCCCATTGCCAACTTCCCCCCCCCTCCCCTTTGCCTTTGCCAGGTGCTGCTGCAGCCGGCGGTCGTTGCTGGCTAGCCAGTGTGTCCCTCCTATTTGTATATACCGTTCACTGTAACCACCCTCCAGTGCTTGCCCTTTCTTACCTTCTGGCGACCACCAGGCTTCTTCCCTTGCCCTCGCCAGGAGGTCTGCTCGACGCTCCGCCATCCATTCCAGCTCTCTTTCCAGCGTCTGTATCTGCGCCCACATGGCTCACTCACCAACATCTCCCTCTTCTCGGCTGGCCTTGCCTGAGGATTCATCATTTGCTCGCGGCTCACCACCTGGTGGTGCATAAGAACTACCCCCGGCCGACTGGGGGCCCCCCTCAGGGGAAGCCCCCAGTGCTGCCAAAGGAGGGGCCCTTGCCCCACTTGGACCAACCCGGCATTATTGCCCTGAGCGGGCCCCTGCCGGCTGGCACAGGTCCCCCAGGTTCCAGTCAGGTTCCTTGCCCATCGTTTGGGCTGTTGTGTAACCCCCCTTCTCTGCGGGGCGCATGCTCTGGGAACGCTCGGGGGGTTGCCCAGGTCAGTTAGGCCCGAAGAGCCAAGCCAGCATGCTGATAGGCCTGGGGGGGAAGGTAGTCCTCCACCCAGGCTCTGTCTCTGAACCGGGCTGGGGGGGGCTATGACCCTTCCCCCCGTGTTACCAACCTGCTCGGCTCCCTACCAGCCCGACCCCACACCTCCTCTGCGGCGCTCTGCGGAGGCTTGACCCTCCCGTAGCCCCCCGGGGGACTTTCCTTGACCCTTTCCCCTGCTCCCCGTTCGTGGAGAGCCGCCCACGGCTCCGCATTTCCTGCCTGGAAGGGGTGTGTGTGTGCCTCACTCATCTACCCCTTGCCTGGCGCTGAACCTGAGGGTGCGACTTCCACGGCTGTTCCCAGGCGCTTCATCACCCGCTTTTCTTTAGTGGCTGGGGCCACTTTCTTCTTCTTCTGCCGCCCCATTCCCTTCATGCCCAGCCAGCCACAGTGTCACGCTGCTGACTCCTACAGGGAGTTAAGGCACAAATGGTGCCTGCTCTAACCGCCCACGCGGGTGGCAGCTTGACTCCTCCCCCTCCTAGCAAAGGGGAGGTGCTGCCCCCGTGCCGACCAATCAGGAGCCCCAAACACGGACACCTGATGCCTGGGTCGCCAATTAACGGCGCCCAGGCTGACACACAGGGTTTCCCTACCCCTCCGCACCCATTGCTGAGGGAGAAAGGCAGGTGCAGCAACCTCCCCCCGCCTCTAGCTGAGGGCCCTTTTCCTCATCACCGAACTCCCCATTTATTATATGAAGGACATGAACAAACTCATCAGTATCATAGAGCCTGGGACATAAGATGCTCCAGCTCCCCAGAACAGACACCCCACAAGGCCCAACAGAACAGAGCTCACAGTTCCATCGTGTCTTATCTTTGAATTTTTGACCTGGCAACCTTAATTGCATGCCTTTACCACACCTTGGCTTGCCTTACATTAGACTGGAAGCTTTTAGCAGCAGGGACTGTGTCTTTTTGTGTGCTTCGTGCAGTGGCAAACACAGTATGGCCTAATTGGACACTAGGTCACTGCTGTGGCACAAAGAACAAGATGTGCTTTTTAAAAAAAAATAATTCTCCTATCTTTTTCTCTCACTTTCTATGGTATTTTCTTTTTCTCCTTTTACCCCCATTGTTTTTCTTACCAACTACAAAATGTTAAAAGTTAGGCTTCAGAAGTTATGAAGCTGGCTTAAAAATTATAACATGAAATTGGTTTGTTTGTACTTGACTTCTAGTTTCTGAGCCTTTAGATCATTCTTTGGGTACATTCTCACATGGGCTAGATGCTTACCTTAAAAATTAAAGGTGAGAGTCCCCTGATTTAGCAGGTGAGGCTTTAAGAAAATGCCTAAAGCTTAGAGAGCAGGAAGCCCTACCTGCTTCCTGGTTCTCTCTCCACTTTCCCTGAAAACAGCATCCCCTTGTCCTGCGTCTCTCTACCCATACGCTATCTTTCTCATCTTGCTGCCTACACTCTATTTGTGTATCCTTTCCTTTTCCACAAGGAGAGCAATGAGGGGTGTTTAACAAGCAAGGTTTGCAGGGGTGGGTCCATGGCCACTGAGTGGCACAACTGTAGAGCAGCCACGCATGTGGAGTGAGTGGGGTGGAAGTCTAATGGGCAGCTCCTAGGGTGGCCACTGCATACTGCCTCCATGCACTTCCACCACTATGGATCGGTCCTGCAAACAACTCATACAGGCAGCCATTTCCCCTCTCCCCCCACCCAGCAACACCCCCAAGCATCACCCAGCTACTTGCCCTCTGCCATGACACACAGCCATGGCACCTGAGCTGCCATCCTCCATAGTGTTGGCTCTTCTCTCGCGCATTGCGAAGGGACGGTGTTGTGTTTTGAGCCAATGTTATGTTGTATTTTGAACGTGTGTCCTTTAAGAGCTCCCGAGAGAGCTCCAGGCAGGGCTGCGAGTGGGACTGGGGAGGCAGCCATGCCATGGACCTGTCTGCTGGTGTGGGTGGGTGCCCCAGTTCATACAGGCAGGGGATGTGTGGGCCTGTCCCTACGCACTTTCTTGCCTTCCCCTGCATGGGGCACTCTGGCTTTTTCTCCAATGCCCCATGCGTGGCCATGAGTGGGTGTTGCATGGGTCATGGGAGCATGCATCCACCCATACCAGCCATGGGTGTTTGGGTGCATGGTTGATGGGTGGACCTGCATGGTTGTGTCTTGTCTAAAAACATCTAGAGAGAGAGTATGGCAGGGGGAGAGAGGAGCTGGAGGATGGTGTACCAGAAAGCAGTTGATGCAGACCTCTGACAAGGTTATAACCTTTGTTGACTATAGGCCCGAGAGTGGGGTCAAGGAATGAAGATCACTCTTCCTGTGTTGGACCCAAGTTATTACATAAAGTCAATCTTCCGTTTAAAAAATAAAATAAAAAATGAAGCCCTCTGAGTCCATTATTTAGAAGGAAGTTTGGCAGAGAACTGAGGGAAGAGGTGGCTGTTCTCTGAGTGAGGCACATTGCAGAGGTCAGAGTTACAGAAGAGAACCCCTCTAGGGTTGCTGCATGGGTCTTGCCCAGAAGCATTGGAGATGCGCAATACTTTCCAATTAGGCCTGTAGGAGGCAGCCAGTTGCTACATAACATCCTTCAGGTATCTCAAGAATGTCCAGACCTGACAAGGGGGTAGGGATGAATTGTATCAGGCCCCCAAGCTTAGTCCCCTGCCCCCAAAATAACCAAAATTCTTAATAAGTACATTAAGTAGGATGAACAAAATAATAATTGCAAGTAGCATATGTGTAAATAGCACCAGTATGATCTCGACAAATTTATTTCAAAACTGATGATGGTGGGGTGGGGAGGACTGTAGATAGGGGGACCCCAGCTACCAAGATACCATTTTTTTCTGAGAATGTCACCTGGGATAAACACACATTCTTGACAAGAAACAAGCTACCACATGAAACCACTAGCCATTATTTCACACCAGGGCATATTAATTCAATCAGTTACCAGATGGGCTAACGAGAGAGAGAATTATTTATCTTGGTAACCAATAACCAGATCAAAGCAGTGTTATTGCATGGAATGGACTTGACTTTTGGAAAGGGCAGTGGACGTTTGCAGAGTTGGGCTCCAATCCCCAAAGCACTCCACCAGGGCAAACCATCAGCTTCAAAGGGGGTTGTGCCAGCACAGCGCTTTAAGGATAAGACTGAATGTGCTTCCCAGATGAGGAAAGTAGAAACAACTGGATATCATAGAGTCAGAGTCCCAGAGCTGGAAGGGACATCAAGGGTCATCTAGTCCAGCTCCTTGCACCACTGCAGGACCTGCCACACCCCATCTAATCACAGTATAAGGCAGAGGCTTCCAAAATGTGGGTTGGAACCCCAAATGGGGCTACTACATCTGCACATGGGGTCAAGATCCTATTGATATTTTATATAACTATGCATGTCTTTGTTATCTGGTAGAGGTGTAATTTTGGGCTAAATTTTGGGTAGGATACTGGATCCTTCCCTGACTCAGAGACACCCTCAGATGTTCTACTCTCTGGGCCAGAACCCCCTCCCCACTGAAATCATTCAAAAACTAAATTCTGAGATATTTTAAACTATAAAACATATTCGTTTCTGTGGAAAGGTTTCTTATTTCAGAGTTTGCATGTTCCCTGTCTATTGCATTTGCAGTAGAGCTGAAATGGATAGTTAATTCCATAACCACAGTTAATAACCAAAATTCCAGATAGCTAATCAGTCAACCAATTGGTAACCAACTGCATACTACAGCAGTTAACCAATTACCCATAATACCATTTTATTGTTACCACATAACCGATTGTGTAACTGATTTACCATTTTTCTGCATTCTGTCATTTTCAGTTTACTTCCAGACCAATAGCAAAGCTGGAACTAAGCAAATTTGAACCAATATCTAATAGGAAACTGAGTTAAACTTGAAACCAGAAGTAAACAGGAAAGGAATTATGGTCAAATGGAACTAGCTAGTAACTCTGGAATCGACAGAAAGACGGCAATGCCATTTTGTTGGTACAGCGTGGTTACCACAAATCCAATGGTTACTGGTACTACATGGTTAACAATTTCACCTCTAATTTGCAGTATCTCTGTCAGCAGATAAAACTGCTCTGACAGAATGGTTCCCCCCACTCCTCCTTCCTAAAGTCCCAGTGAGATATCTTTCCCCCATCCAAAGACCTTTTCTCATGCAAATTAAATAAATCAAGCTAAAGGTGATTTGATTCTATTGCCCCATAAGCCATTTTCTCATACACCCCCTCTTCCTCCAGGCTCCCATTGAGCTTTGCATAAAATAAATTGCTGCTAGAAGTTCTTTGGAAAGGGATATGGACATTCATTTCCCCCCTTGCTCTTCAGTTGGAGGGGATGCATATCCTCTGCTCCCATGCTATCTGGAATAATGCAATTATGTTTAAGTCTCAAAATGGGGTCACACAGACAGAACTTTAGAAATCACTGGTAAAAAGACAAATGGCAAAAACAAACATGGCAGAAACCAAACTTGTTTTAATTAGGGAAAGATGTATTCAGAATGCAAAGGTGAACAGAACAAGGGGACAGGGCATCATTCAGGCAACAGAAGAAACCCTGTTGGGCAAGTATCACTCACAATATACCAGTAGCAAAGGGCTTTGTGAAGAAAAGGCCTCACAGGATCCAGACTGAGCATTGCTAGGACCCTGAAATTAGAATTTATCAGAAAATTTCCAATGACTTTTTCCTGATGGAAAATTTAAATCTGATGCAATATTTGACGAGGAAGTATTGTATTCAACAGAAAATTCTATCTGAAGCTTTTCAATTCAATACAACACCATGTAGATTCAAACTAAAAGGCTTTTGTTCCTGGTGCACTGCCAGGTGACTGCAAAGCATTATGGGAGATATCACTCTGGCTCTGTACTCCTGTATGGGTGTTTTCAAATGTGACAATAGCCTACATTTCCATGCTTTGACCCGCGTGGAATTGCGGGCTGCCATCATGGTTGACTGCACTGTCAGATGTTAGCCCAGGCCATTTCCTGGGTGGTGTTCGAACTTACCCCAGACTGTGACTTGGGGAAATCCCCAGGTCACAGCCTGGGCTAAGCGCCAATATGGCCATGAAATGGCTGCCCGGCCGGGAGAAAAGTGAATTATCATGTCCAATAGCCCACTTTACCTGGACCCAGTCCAGGGTCCCGGTAGTTCCGGATGCCATGACACCTGTCGTTGGTCGTGATGGCTGCCCATCAGCCGGGGGTGGGTGGGCTGCTTTATGCAGTGCAGGGGCAGGGCTGCGCAGACACATGGCCATGCATCTCCCTGCCTCGGCCGCTGTAATGTTTATTTAGCCGGTGGCGGTGGCAGGAGCCATCACTTCTGTTTTCACTGTATGGGTCTTGCTTTTTGGTGTACTACATCTCACTCTTAATAAACACCCGGTGGGGCCTTGATCTCACAGTGGGTGCATAGTGCTGACTCACACGCAGGGTGAAATCTGAGAAATGTCATCCAACCATGAGTAGGAAACCATGAGAGGGGCCTGGGATGGGTGGAGTAACATGGAACACAAGGCAGCCATGACAGTAAAGGGATGGAGTCTCATCGTGCTTTCCTTTCACTGCTTAGGAACCTGCATTTTTAAATCCCTGTTTGTGCCACAAGCCATAGTGAATTTGAGGGTTTCATCACAGCCCCTCATGATCCCTAATTTATACATATTGCAAAATACATTTAACAGGTGAACACAGCTTTGTAATGATTTACCAGTTCTGCTTCAAAAATGCTAAATGGCAGAATAGCAGGGGAACTGTGGACTGGCAACAAGAGGCACTGGCAGAGCTGTGTGGAAACCTGGGCTGGAGTCATGAGGCCAGACGTGTGGGCCAGGAAAGTTAGGATTGCCAGATTCCTGCATTTTAAGGACCGCTCTGATTTCAGAGTACCCTCACTACATTGTACTCTATGGAACAGACCCTGCAGCTCCCTAAAATACTGATTTGACAACTCTAGTCTCAGTAGAGTTGCTGGGGGTGATGAGTCAGGGTTAATTCTTAATACTTTATGCTGTTATTTCCCCAAAGTCATTCAGCTCCAACCTAACCTGCCTCCTGTGATTCAGTTTGTCTCTTTGTTGGAAGTGCGGGAGCAAGACATGGAAAATAAATTCTGCCCTTTAGCAAATCGAACACTGAATGTTTGTCGCCACAGGCGTGGGACACTAATAGTGTTTTTAAACGTGCGCTCTCCCAAGCGCGTTTTGGAGAAGCCGGCTCCAAAGCGGGTTTGGGAATTGGGAGAAAGCCGGGTTTGTGAGAAGCCGTCTTCTCTGCCCCAGCCAGTGATTAAATTTAATCACTGACTGGGGGCTTTAGAGGGGGAAGGGAGGGGGGAGTTTGTCAGCGCTGCCTGGAGGAGGCTGTTTTCGCCGGCTTTCCCTCTCCTCCCCCCCTCCCCCTGCTTGCAAACCAGGGAACGCGGCGGTTCCCAGGGACGCAAGTGAGGGGGCAGGAATCCTCGGCCGGTTTGATGTCAGAAAGATCCGGCATCAAACCGGGCCAAACATTTAAACGAGCACAAAGAAAGGTGGCTGATTAAAGGATCAGCTGCCTTTTTTGTATCGTTTAAAAGTGCCCTAAGGGACATCTGATAAATGTGATTCTCTGGACTTGTCATTTGTTTAGCCTCATGCCAGCACCACTAAATAAACATGTAGCAGATACACATTTGTAATACACAACATGGCAAGGTCACGGGGCCTGTTGTTGAAGTTGCCACTGGCCTTGACCTTGTTCAACATGGGAACCCTCATCTTCTTCCTTGGTGTTTGCTTACACATAGGGGTCAGAATCCTGATAGTGCTAAATGGAAAGCAAATACTGTTGTCTAATCGTCTGCAATACTCACTGCCACTCCAGGTACAGCAACTGCACGCAGCAAACACACTGCTTCTCCAAATCCAGCGGGCAGTCTCCCACCAAAAGCATGACACACAAAGTCTGGTTTTAGACAAGACAAACCCCTGCAGATCCACCCACACACCCTGCTCATCTGAAGGTGGCATATGGGAGGGGGTGCACTCCCATGACCCACAGGAGATGCTCACACCCACTCATGGAGCATTAGGGAAAAATCTGGGATGCTCCATGCGGGGGCAGGCTGAAATGTGCGTGGGTAAGAGCACCCCCCATCCATGGCTCATTTGAATCCCTCCCCCGACATGCATGGGCAGTCTGTGACTGTCCTATGTGGTACACAAACCCCCACCCCCAACCGTGCCCATTTAAAAATGGCCAAAGTGTCAAGGTTAACCAGCAAGACACCTCTTAGACCTTTAAACACATGGGCTCCTCCAGGCCCAGTTAATGAGTCTCCTTTTCTCTTTCTCTAGAAGGTCAAGGTTACGGTCTTTAAGACCTTCCCCTTTGCTCAAGGACAACTGAATACAACTCCTTCCCTGTACATCTCCAATAGTGGCTTCTGTAGCTCACCCAGCCCATCAACCCTCTCATTCTCAATGAAAGCAACACTTTGCCTTCTCATTGTCACTCCCAAGCCAAGAGCCCTCACCCCTTCATCATTTGCTTCCTCCTGCTCTCAAAACACACAAAACGACAACACATTTCATTCAGTTGTTGTCTAGCGATAATGGCTTCCACTTACAGATTGTGTGCTCTAGAATCAGCACACTAGAGGTGAAACATTCTCTACTCACTCCCTAAGCTGGACAGGTCTGGCCTAGCGATACCCACCCTATCCCCCAATCCAGCACTACCAGCTCTGTCAGCTGATCTTGGAGGCAAACAGGTAGCAGTGACAGAAGTGAAAACATACCCATTACACTAGCCACATATCTACATGCCTAAAGTTGTATGATTTTGTAATCAGGGACACCCCAAAAAAGGGTCATGAGAACTTAAGCCATGGGGGTGGGTGGGGGGGAGAGACACAATGTACCCTATCTACCCTATCTATCTTAAACAACAAAAATCTAATGGTTTAAAACAAATAAAACATTAAAAAGGTAGGCTCATTTGTACAAAACAACAACAAAAAACCCCTTACCTTTCCAAAACAAAAACCAACAAAACTATTTAGCAACATCCAGTATATCAATAATTACACAACAAAAAGCATGGACATTCATTACATTTCATTCTCTAATTTAGTCCAATGACTCTGCTGAGCCAGAATTTGAATTAATAATTCAAAATTATCAACTTGTCACCTCAGCATCAACATTACAAAACTGTCTTAAACTCTGTCTTTCTGTCTAGGACAGGCTCATTTCCATGTGTCTACGTGTGTGTGTGTGTGTGTGTGTGTGTGTGTGTGTGTATGTCTATGTTTGTGTGTGTACACGTTTCTGTTGTGTATGCATGTGTGTATGTGTGCCTATGTCTGTATACGTGTGTCCGTATGCATGGATGCCTGTATTTGTGTCTATGTCTGCATGTGTGTGTCACCTCCCCATCCTCTCCTCCTAACCCCTATTTTAATTCCCCACCTTCTCCTCCTTGCCCCCAGCCCCCATTCCCTCCACCCTCTTCTCCATCCCCCTACTCTTTCACACATACCCCCACTCTCTCCTGCCTTCCCCATAGCCCCTGTTCACCCCTCACACACTCACCTTCTTCTCTGTAGCTGCTATTTGGCCCCATGTCCCCTGTTGAGCTCTCACATCCTCTCCTTTCGCTCCCACCCCATGTCTCCCGTGGTCCCATCCACCCTCTCCTCCTTTCCTCTAGGTCCTATTCCCCCCATTGTCTCCTCTCTTCTCCGTAACCCCAGTTCATCCCTCCCACCCTGTCCTTCTTCCCCATAGCTCCATTTTGCTCCCTAGCTCCCCATTGAGCCCTCCCACTAAACTCAGTGCCAACTCTGCTGGACTAGGACACCTCCAATTTCTATTTGTAGAGTAATGGAGGGGGAGTAGCCCCATCGAAGTCCTGTGGGGACATAGCCAAGCTTTGTAGGCTTCAGCGGAACTACTCTGCAGTAAGTAGTTTGGGGCCTGTTAGTCAGCCCCACCACATGGAGCTGGTAAAGAGTGCTCCTGGCCACTGCCACCACCTGACAATCCAGGTGCAGCAAGGGGTCCAGAAGGACTCCAAGGCTGTGAACCTGATTGACCAGAGAGGGCCAGACTACATTAATAACAGGAGTCCCAATCACGCCCAGGTTACAAGACTGGCCAGCCATCACCACCTCAGTCTTGTCTGGATTCAGCTTCAATCGGCTCATCCTCATCCAGGCCCTGACAGCAGCCAGAGATTGGATTAGCACTGAGACTGCAGGGCCTGGGTTGGATGACAAAGAGAGGTAGAGCTGAGTGTCATCAGCATACTGATGACACTTTACCCCAGACCTCCAAATGACCTCACCCAGCAGCCTCATGATGTTAAACAGGAGGGGAGACAGAATAGAACCCTGTGGAACCCCACAGTGGAAATGTCAAGAGGACGACAAGCAATCACCACTCTCTGGAACCTCCCCAACAGGAAGGAGTGGAACCACTCAAGAGCAGTTCTGTACACCCCCACCAGGTCCCACAGTCGTGTCAACAACACATCGTGATAAGCTGTATCAAAGGCCACTGAAAGATCTAACAAGATCAACAGGGTAGAATTCCCCTTGTCAATCTCAAGGCACAGGTCATTAACCAAGACCACAAGAGCAGTCTCCATGCTATATACCCAATATGGAAGCCTGACTGAAACAGGTCCAGAAATCCAATAGTGTCAAGATGGGCCTGGCGCTGTTGGGCAACCACCCATTCAATAACCTTCCCTAAAAAGGGAAGGTTAGAGACAGGCTAATAGCTGTCCAGGGAGCCAGCGTCCAAAGATGGCCTCTTAGGCAGGGGCCAGACAACTGCAGTTTTAAGGACATCTGACACCCTACCCTCCCAAAGGATGGGGCTGATAACCCCAGCCAGCAATGGCCCCAACGTCTCCCAGCTGGCTTTCACTAGCCAGGACAGGGCAAGGGTCTAATTCACAAATGATTGCCCTCATTGCCCCAAACACCTCCCATGCATTGGTGGGTGATACCGATTGAAACTGATCCAAATAAACAGGACAGGACCAAGCTTCCATAACTCTAAACTCTGATTCTGCAGACAAAATAACAGAACCCAAGTCGTGGTGAATACGAGCAATTGGTCTGCAAAGTAGTTAATAAAAATGTCACAGTGGGCATTAGATTACTCCATTTCTAGGCCAAGGCAGACTAGACTAACCAGGCCCCTCGCCACCTGGAACAGCACCACCGGATGAGACTTTGCAGATGCTATGACTAGCAGTCCATCCAAAGCTAGTAATAGAGTGTAGCTCTGGCTACATGTATGTGAATTTGTGAGTCACAACTCCCTAAAATGAGAATATCACTCTGCAAAAAATATTAAAACTCACTGAAAACTACATGAACCAATTAACTTTTAAATCATTACAACTTTATATTACTGACTCGTTTGGCTTAAAATTTGGCATGTACCACTCTACCCACTAAAGGAACACATAGTACAATTTTGAAAATGGAAGTTCAAGCCATTTATTCGTAGCAGCATTTCAAAGTTTTAGTGTTTACAATGGGAGTGTAGCCTACCTAATAATGATGGCAAAACCTGGCCTCTCATAAAGTGGCTCTTAGGTCCTGTCCTGCGAGGCTTTTGCCCTGAGGAGACAGATATACAAGAGACCTCCAACACATCCTAGGAAACAAACAAGAAATGAAATAACAATTTTCCAAGGACTGAAGTAGAAAAGGTTATAGAACTATCTGCAGTAATGAATTTAAAAAATATAGGACACCATAATGGTGAGTCTGCAGGGATGCAATGCAGATCCACGAGACTGTATAGGGCACCTCAAAGACCGATTTAAAGATGTTAGTCTGTACATAAGAACATAAGAGGTGCCATACTGGGTCAGACCAAAGGTCCATTGAGCCCAGCATCCTGTCTCCGACAGTGGCCACTCTCAGTTGCATCAGGAAAGTACCCAGCAGGTCATGATGGAGTAATTCATTCCTTACTGTTCACTCTCAACAGTCAGAGGTTATGTCCCCCAAACTACTTGGGTAATAATCATTAGTGGATCTATCCTCCAAGAACTTATCCAATCCTGTACTCATTTAGGTATTCACTGCTGTTATTTGTATTCAGTTTGTTCATTTTTTGTTTAGAAAGGGGAGATGTGAGGATGGTATCTCTTTAAGAGCTTGCTTCTTTGTCAACTCAAGAAGTTGCCAAAAACATGCCTTATAGACAAACTAGTTCTTATATTCACAACATGTAACACATTGCAAGAGAGCAAGAGAGAGATCATGCTCAAGCTGTCTCATGGTCCCTTCTGAAGAACCCATGAAACACCACAAATGTAACATATGAAAGCACCTCCAGTATTCCATTTCCAGTAGCCATAATTTCCCCACTACCCAGCTGATCTCAAACTGGTAATCCAGTCATGGAAGGCTCCATCTTTTATTCCACTGTGTCCCAGACTGGGGCTGAATTGGGATCAATGACTGCAAAGTCTCCATACCTCGTGCCCACGTCTCTTGTCCTCCTGTATTTTAATCCTTTATAACAACCTAAATGTCCCTTTTTAAAAAACCTTAACAGAAGAGCATCCCTTCATTCTTGGTTTTCTCCTGTGAGGCTGAAATGTTTCATAAATCTATTTCCAGGCCAGACCCCCAACCAACATGGAAATTTTTGAACTCTGAAAGTTTTTCCAAGCCTTTTCTTTAAGGACATTTGAAAAGTTCTTATCTGGAGGGTTTGCCTTTCTTATCGGAGTTATGAAGGAGATAAGAAAGGCTTGGAGCTGTATATATATTAAGAACACCACCCAACTGCTGCTCTACAGTCAGGACGCACACTTTCCTTTCACCAACGGCTTGGGCATAAGGGGAAACCATGAAGTGGCTTCTGCTTCTGAGCTTGGTGGCGCTTTCTCAGTGCCTGGTGACCAAGTGAGTATTGGGGAAATGAATGCTTCTCTTCAGGCTGCTGCACTCTGCTTTCTACATAGGAATGCATGATTTACTGGCAGGTGCTTCTAAAACTCTCTCTCTAATCTATTCTTTTTGCATGGACTACTGATGGGTATTACCCCTGGACTTTCCAAGATAGGGGAGATAGTTGGAAGACTGGTCCTCTGTTAAAGGCACTCAGGTTCAATTCTCAGCTTTGTCACAATTTCTCTGTGCCTTGGGCCAGTATGATTCTGTTCCCCAGTTCTGAAATTGAGATTACCATCCTTCCACTCTCTCACCTTTTGTCTGCCTTGTCTATTCAAATTATAGAAGCTCTCTCTCTATGGAGCTCAGCACAATGGGGTGGGGCCTAATCTTAACAGGAACCTTTCGGTGCAACTGGAATACACATAATAAAAGATCTTGCCCCGCGCTACAAAATCTGGATTGCATTCTCTAAAATGTTAGGTTCCTCTGCTTCTCCTTTCACTTAGTTAATCCCCCTTCTTCCCAATCTTTGTTCTTTAGGATCCCTCTGAAAAGGGGGAAATCCCTGAGGCAGAGCCTTCAAGAACATGGCTTGCTGGAAGATTTCCTCAAGAAGCACCCTTACAACCTGGGCTCCAAGTATTTCCCCACGCTTGCCAATGAGGATGCTAGCGAGCCTCTGGAGAACTACATGGACGTGAGTATGTTAGGGAACAGCTAGCCTGGCTTGCACCTGGGGTGGGGACTAACTTGTGTAGAGGAAGAGAATCCCTGACCCATGGGCCAAATATGACCCACAGCTGTTTTTTATTTAGCCCCCTTCCAATTCCTGGCCCTTGGATCCTGTTCCTACCCTCCAGCACTGTGGAGTGTGCTCAGAGGAAAGGCAGCAGCAGATAGGAGAGTACATACTCAGGAGTAGAGGCTAGATCTACTGGCCACATCTAGAATGTGGACCCTCCCTGCCATGCCATCCCTGCATCTATACCACTCCCCACATTTTTCTGCAGAGCTCACCTTGCAGTCTTTTTCACATGCTCAGCCAATTTCTCCTCATTGCTGTCTCCGATAGTGCTTCTGCTCTCCCTCAGCTCACAGGGTGACAACTGCACTGAAATGACTCAGACTCTAGGGATTAAGTATAAATATGAAATGAGAGAATTTATCCAAGAATCACAGGGGACCTCAAGGGTCATCCAGTTAGCCCCTTGCACTGAGGCAGGATTTGCTACACCTAAACTACCCAGAAGAATTCACAAACAGAAGAGAGCCAGTGATAAGTCTGCCACAAGTAGCTTCCAATACCACCTCTATGTTGTTGGCTTCCAATACCACCTCTATGCTGATGACACTCAACTCTATCTCTCTACTCCCTCTCTCTCTCCCTCTGTTCAAGCTCGTCTCATCAACTGTCTCTCTGACATCTCTACCTGGATGTCTCAACGTCAACTCAAACTCAACATGGCTAAAACTGAACTCCTTATCTTCCCCCCTCATCCTTCCTCTCCTTCCTCACTGTCAATAACTATTGATGGAGTCACCATCCTGCCTGTCCCCCAAGCCCGTAGCCTAGGCTTCATCTTTGACTCAGCCCTTTCTTTTAAACCCTACATTGACTCTGTTGCTAAATCCTGTCGCTTCTCCCTCCATAACATTGCTAAGATTCGCCCTTTTCTCTCTGTCTCGTCTGCCAAAACTCTTGTTCATGCTCTGGTCATCTCTCGCCTCGATTACTGTAACCTCCTTCTCACTGGCCTTCCCCGGTCTCACCTTTCTCCCCTCATCTCTGTCCAAAACTCTGCTGCCAGGGTCATCTACCTCGCCAGTCGCTTCGACCATGTGCAGCCCCTCCTCTCTTCGCTTCACTGGCTTCCCCTTCCTGAACGAATCCTGCACAAGCTCCTAGTCTTCACCTATAAAGCTCTTCACAACCTTGCTCCCCCCTACCTCTCTGCACTTATCGCCCTCCATACTCCAGCCCGTGCACTTCGCTCCTCCTCTGTCCCTTCTCTCACCCTTCCACGCCTTCCCTGCTCCCCTAAGCGCCTTCGTCCCTTCTCACTTGCTGCCCCCCATGCCTGGAACTCCCTCCCTGTCCACATCCGCCTTGCCCCCTCCCTTCATACCTTCAAATCTCTCCTTAAAACTCACCTCTTTCGCTCTGCTCTGTCTGACTCTTTATCCTGCTGAGCCACTATTCCTATACCTACGATCGGTTTACCCTTATCCTTGCAACATGGACCTGCCTGCTGTCATTCTCATCGTAACCAAGCCAAGTACGTGCACTTGAGACCTCGCATCTTCATGAATGTTAGACCCCTTGTCTCTCCCTCTGTTCCCCTTCCTAAGTCTCTCCCCCAGCTCCTGTCTCTCAGATTGTAAGCCCTAGGGGCAGGGACCATGTCTATTTTATTACTTTGTAAAGTGCCAGGTACACTGCTGGTGCTATATAAATGTTTGTTAATAATAATAAAATAATAATAATAATAATAAAGTAGAGAACAGGAGCGACCAGGGAAATCAGTGCCTGAAATGACAGGGAATAACGTAGGTCAACATCTCTTTGTATATTTAGGTGTGGCCCATGTGCTATTTTTAAACTGCCAACATGGGCCCCAGAGAGGAAAATGTTCCCCGCTCATGGACTAGTGCTCCATGCAAGGAAAGATGTGCCCCAGAAGCTGTTTCTCTCCTTGCATGGCAAAGTCTTATACATCACCTTGCAAAGAGAGCTTGACAAACTCCGTTATTGCAGGTCACGCCAGACCTCACAATGCTCTGCTCTTAATCTTCCCCTACCCAACACAGCAGGGTGGGCTGTGACTCAGGTGGTAGAGAGCATACTTGGTATGTATAAGGTCCCAAGTTCAGTCCCTGGCATCTCTTATTCAGGATCTCTGGTAGCATGCCTAGATGAGGCCTCTGTCTGCTGGGAATCCTGGAGGGTCTCAGGTAGCATACTTGGGTGAGGCCTCTGCTGGAGAGCTGGATTTGAAACCCTGATGCCCTGTCAGGTTGAAACAATACTGGGCTAAGATGGACCATTGGTCTGTCTCTGTTAGGCAGCTCCTTCTAAAATGTCCCATGCCATTCGGGCCTCCCTCTCCCCTGTCTAATATTTCCACTTTCCTCCCAAAGGCCAGTCTCTCCCTCTTCCCAAAGTAGCCCAACCCTGTCCTTCACTGAAGCACTTCCAACCAAGTATCCTGTTGCCAAAGCCCCTCCCAATACTCACCTGTGGCTTTAATGGCATTAAAACAAGCACTGGGGGTAGCACCAAATCTGCTGGGCTTACTCTTCCTCGTGTGCGCTCAGATACGTGGAATTTGATGAGGGCTGTGGCTAAATAGGTGCGTGCTGTAGATCATGTGCAGAAATTGGACTGGCAGGCGCCCGGCTCATCGCTGAACAGATCAATACAGCAGCTCTCACTCAGCTCAGTGTGACAACTGTAGTAAATCTGTGGTGTGAGATACAGAAGTTGACACCGTCAGGAGATCGTTTGGCCCCTGGCGGACATGATTTACTCTCTTTGAAATGCTCCTTTCCTTGCTTTGACAGATTGAGTACTTTGGCACCATCTCCATTGGTACTCCACCCCAGGAGTTTTCCGTCCTCTTTGATACTGGCTCTTCCAACCTGTGGGTCCCCTCCGTGTACTGCTCCAGCCCAGCCTGCAGTAAGTAGCCGCCCTCCACAGCCTGTTTCTCTTCAGAGGCCAGGAAGACTCAAGTTACCTTCCATTTTCCCATTCATTCAGCTGTCTTTCTCCTCACTGCACAGAGATGTGAAAAGGCCCCAAGCGAGACTAGAATAGAATGGGCACTGACTGAGGGGTGTGTGGTGGGAAGGGAACATGTCCTTAGCCCAATCAGTCCCATCTTATGAGGCCCCATGAGGAGAATAGACTGACACTCTTAGAGCTACCCATAGAGATTAAAACTGAAGAGGCAGATTCCAAGGCCACATTCTGACAAATAGCAAGAAACAGAAGTAACTACTTTGATTTAATTATCAAAGTAATTGATTTAATTAAATTTATTTATTTAAAAGATTTAATATCCCACCCCTCCTGCCACAGGCAGCTTGGGGTGGCTCACAACAAATCCATACAATATAAAACCATAAAACTATAAAACCATCTCATCCCGCCCCCCAGCCCCCATCTTGCTCCCCTGTATTGATCATGCCAGCAATGTTATCCTTCTCTTTTTACTTGGAAGTAAAGTGCTCACACTACAGTTACTTTAAAGTAAAAAGAATAATGCATTTTTCAAGAGTACATACTTCTCTTCCTACTACCAAATAACATTTTTTTAGAGCTCCTGATGTGCGGATGATTCAGGAGTAAAACTAGCTTAAGGCTTAACTACTGCAGAGTATCAGTTTGCCAGAATGTGGCCCAAGCGAGATGAAGTAATCAGAAGGCAGCATCAGAGTAGGGTTGCCAAATATCCACATTTTAGAGGGTACTTATGAGAAATACTGGTTACAGGGCTGCAGTGGAGTCAATGTAGCCCTGCAACCTGTATTTCTCATAAATGCCCTCTAAAAATGTGCATATATGGCAACCCTACATCAGAGATGATCCTGAATGAGGTTAGATTACAAGGCCTCTAGCCTAGAGATGATCTTCATCCCTCTCACCCGTGAGATGGTGGTGTCTCTCTTTCCCAGCCATACTACCGCAGGTGGAATCTGAGGAGAGGCCTATACTGGGCACCCTTTGGTTTGAAAGAGGAGGGAATTAACTCTTCTCCTTGCTATGAAATAGCCCCAGATTTGACTCAGAACACGTTGGACATGTTTGGGAAGGGAGACAGTGAACAGGAGCACATTTGCTTAGTGGGGAAGAGCAAGTTCAACCTAATCATAAACAAGATGACTGGGGGGAACATTGCACGGTGACGGGGAAGAAGTGTACTGCTGTTTGAGATTTGCCGTTATTTTCATAGTGTGTTTTAATGGGTGGCAAAGGCACTTTAGGTTGGTGTCAGGTTGGTCTCCAGCATGACCAGATGTGAGTTTTTGAAAAAAGTTCAGAGGTGAGAGAGGGGTGATATTGAGACCAGGAAACAAGGAGTCAAAGATGGCAGAGGGTCCAGGGGAGATTAGGATGGGTCTCCAGAGGGAACAGCTCCACGGGCACAGCTCAGGTGGTGCACTGGCATGAGTCCACAAGCCTGGGAAGGGCAGCGTGTTCCTTGGTGCAGCTGTACCCCCTGCTGCTGGGAGGGGAGGGGGTGTCAGTGAGCCCCCATTGCATCATCTGCACCAGGGCCCATTCCAACCTAGCTATTACCCCGGACAGCTGAAGCCCATTGGGAAAGCTCATTCTATCCCTGCAGGTGGAGCACTGTGTCCACAAAAGCTTCTGGCCGAGACTAGCTCCTAGCCCAAGGCCTGCTTGTTTGCCTTGGCTTGCAAACACAATCCCTATTTAGGCAGCATGATGAACATAGGTCCTGTGGCAGTCGGCAACTAACTGTCTTGCACTTACAGCAAACCACAACCGCTACAACCCCCAGGATTCCTCCACCTACCAGGCCACCAGCGAGAGCGTCTCCATTCAATATGGCACTGGCAGCATGACAGGATTCCTGGCTTATGACACCGTCCAGGTAAATTGACAGACTCCAAACCCATAGGGTAGAGAAGGAGACAGGCAAAGAATCCCTAGAGAGCTACAATGGTAAATTTCTAGGGATGGGACTTTTGGCAAAATTTCAGTTCTCTGTTTTATCGGTTCTCTGTTCTCTCTATTGGTTCTCTCAAATCTATCGGTATCAGCAGGATTGGAGCTTTAACATTGCGGGTTTTGCCATTGACTTCCATAGGGAAAACCGCAATGTTAAAGAACCAATAATACCAAAGAACCAATATTGCTGAGAATGGTTTTATTAGATTAGAACTGATAGTGCCATTATTGGCCACTATTGGCAATACTGAGAGTCCCTGCCCATCCCTAGTAATTACACTTCGTGTGAAATAGGGAAGAGGAGGGATGAAGATGGAGGAAGAGATGAAGATGGAGAAAAGGCAAGCACTGATCCTATGCATTATTATATCCTACTTTTATCTGATTTGTGCCCAAACCCTTTTAGCACCTTCTAGAGAAAGCAATAAACATGAGGTATCTTTGCCAAATCATAATAAAGTGGGTAGTGACAGAAACAGCTCCACCAAGCACCATAACCCTGTACTGCTCATGATGAAAGGAGACTGTTCCTCAAAAACAGGGGTGTCTTCAGCAAGAGCATTTCTCCTTCGTCAACACAAAGTTTTGAGTTGCTGGCATACAGTATGGACAACAAGAGAGCCATGGCTTCTTTGAGTCATATCATACTCATTCTTCATCAGTCTAGGCACAAGGCCTTACACCACTGTAACTGAGATAAGAATGAGGCCCACCAATTCCAGCCACTCGCAGTCTATACTTGCTTCAGTTAAAGGGGACAGAGAGCAAAGAAGGTTCCATTTCTTGCCCTTAGATAATGCACAGAACTTGCCTTCCCCCCACCCTCCGCAATAATTATCAACTTGACTGCATTCCATGTGTCTGATCCTCTATGTCCCTCCCCTTCAGGTTGGAGGCATTGAAGACACTAGCCAGATGTTTGGCCTGAGCCAGACTGAGCCCGGCTCCTTCCTTTACTATTCCCCCTTCGATGGCATCTTGGGTCTGGCCTACCCCAGCATCGCCTCCTCCAGAGCCACTCCTGTCTTTGACAACATGATGAACGAGGGCTTGGTGTCCCAGGACCTCTTTTCTGTCTACTTGAGCTCGTAAGTCTGGCTGGCAGGGGGCTTATCTGCCTAGAGTTGGAGTTGCATTAGGGTCATGCCTCAGATGCAGCCACCTCTGGGGAAGAACGCAGCATCTGTTCTTAGCTAGCGACACAACCTGCAGCAGCGCACTTCAAAGTATCACAGATCTGACTTTGTGCCTCACCAAGCATTATAGTGCTTCCTAATACTGGTCCAGGTCACTGGTCCAATACTGACTTGCAGGTGTCTCACAACCTGCAGCACAACCCCTTGAGCTAGAGTGGGCCATCTGGCTCATTGCTAAGCAATTCATGAGATGGTGCTTTCCCCTCTAACACCCAGACTGCTGGGAGTGAAGGAGAGGGCTCACTGGATGGACCACTCTCTAATTGTATTGTACCCTTCTTTTGAAGCATCTGGCCCTGGTCACTGTCGGAAACAGGATTCTGGGCTGGATAGACCTTTGGTCTGACCCAGTAGAGCAGTAACAATGCTCATCTCTCCAAGGAAAATTCTGTCCATGTATTAACCCTGTAGAGCTGGATAGCTGTAGAGAACTGGAAAGATCCCAAGTGATATTATTGCAAGGGCTGTTGCTCAGCTTTCATCTCCATCCTGTCTGGTCTCTACAGCTGGGCGGCCATCATGTCTCCAATGCAGCTATCCCAAAACTCAAGCCATTGAGGTCCCTCTGACAGATTTGCCTCTCTCTGCCATACTTGCCTCTTACTGGATGCATTCCCTTCTCCCTTTTTCAGTGATGGCCAGAGCGGGAGCTTTGTGATGTTCGGTGGCATCGACTCATCTTATTACAGTGGAAATCTCAACTGGGTGCCTCTCTCTTCCGAGTCTTACTGGCAGATCACTTTGGACAGGTAACTCCCACACTGTTGGCCTTCCCCTCATCTCCTTACCTGGTGGTTTCTCTCAAGAAAGGCCAGCAGAGACAAGAGTTGGGGGAGCCATCATGACATCATCTATCAAAAGGAAGGAGACCCACCAGCTAGTGTGTTAGATCAGTGGTTCCCAAACTTTTCCCATCTGGCTGTCCTGGGCAATATGGGAAGGGCAGGGTGGTCCAACACCTCCTTGCAACCCCCTTGGAGGGTGAGACCTCCAGGCTGAAAACTCATAAGCATATGCTCCAACATTTCAGAGATGAAAATAGGTACAAGCCTTACCCCCTTGGCCAATATGTCTACTTCCATAGCCAATAACATCCCCCAATACATGAGCATATGTGCACTGACACCCTTGCTCACTCTCTCTCATGCACACTCGTGCACTCTCATTTACAGAGCACACACGCACACACACAAATAAGCACTTACTTAACACTGAAGGCGGCAGGTGGGACTGGCTGCTTCCCCTCTACCACTGTCAGGTAGCAATGTGAGGGTAGGGCAGGAAACATGATGTGCCATTCCTGTCCCCTGCACACACTTTCCCTTATGTACAGGCTTATGGACCCTTGCAGCACTGTGGAAACAGTGCAAGGGTTCCAAAATTAGTATCATAGGGGGCAAATCAGTACTGTTGGAGGGTCTGAATGAGCTGGATCATTCCCAGTCACAGAAAGTGGCAAGACAAGAGTCAATACCCTGTAGCAAAGAAATTCAGGAGAAAGCACTTGACCGCTAGGAAAACAAAGGAGCGTCCCCCAGGTCTCCCATGGGCACAAGCTCAGGAGAATTTTCCAGTGATGTTCCTCAACTTTCTCCCCTCCAGCATCACCATGAATGGTCAGGCCATTGCTTGCGCCAGTGGCTGCCAGGCTATTGTTGACACAGGCACCTCCCTGATTGCTGGCCCCCCCAATGCCATCGCCGACATCCAGTACTACATTGGTGCCAGCCAGAACTCCAACGGGCAGGTAAGAGGAGGAGGAAGCCAGGACTAATGTTTCTGAAGGGGCCTATGATGCACTTGCATGGTCCGATTCCAGTTTTAAAGCCCTAGGCCACTCCCTTCATCTGGTCACTGACAACACTGATCCCTAAAGCCAGGCTGGGCATTGGTGGGTTCTCTCCCCAGAGTTCCTGCAGGGCGTGGGCTCCCTCTAGCGGCTAGTCCATATCCAGAAGTTTAGAAATCCACTACAAGTCCTTTCATTCAGCAGAAGCTCATGCTCTTAAAGCTAGATGGTTTGACTTCAAACCCTCCTGGGCCTAGGAGCTAGCTGTCGCACTCCTGCTCCTTTGCCCTTTCCTCTGCACCCATTTCCAACCCACTTTGCATAGCTTTCCCCTGCTCCTGCTCTCATTTGCAATCCCCATGCTGTACAACTAATCACTTCCCTTCTCCCCTCTCTCCTGCTAGTACCTGGTCAGCTGCAGTTCCATGGAGAGTCTGTCTGACATCATCTTTACCATCAATGGCATCGAGTACCCTGTGCCTGCCAGTGCCTACATCCGCCAGGTAACAGTACTGCCTTGCTAGGGATTGTTCCAAAGCATCAAATATGCACCAATAACTGCCACCTTGCAAAGTTACACTCCTGCTGTCACCAAGACGCAGATCAGGAGCTGGGAGGTCCCACCACCACCACCAGAGAGATTTGGAAGGAGGAACGTGCAAGAACAAGGAAATTGACATACTGGAGGATTGTAACATCAGCCGGGGAAGAGAGTCACCCCAGGCAATCCTACAGTGTGGGAGATAATGGGATTTAAAAGGGGCAAGAGAAGCAGCTACACAAAGGCCAGGGACCTGGCTGTATTAATTGTATTCTCACCATTGGTGGCAATGGGGGAAACGCAGTGAACACGGATCCCTGACAATGTCACATAAATCCCCTCATGCTTCAGGGTCAGTGCATTTGGAGATGAAGGAAACTTTTCTTCCCCTCCTGGTGAAAGTCAGGCCTGACAAGAGGATGGAGAAATGGGAATATAATTTTACCAGGCCTCCCAAGCTCAGTGAGGACACACACCCCCCAATTTAAAAAAATAAAAGAATTTTCTCTCCAATATACATTAAATAGGAGTAAAATAATAACTGCAAGTAGAGTCTGTGTAAATAAAGCACCAGTCTGATCTCCAGACACTTACAGAGGGGATGAAAGGTTGGGGGTCCTTAGCTGCCAGGATTTGCTGGGCCCTAAAAATTCAGAGCCAGGTTGCAGCATCTAGAGGTCTCCCATCTTAAGGATGACTTGGCCTAATGCTGCTTAGCTTGTGAAATCTCCTGGGAGCACTGGCCAGGGTGCAGGCATGTCCTTGAATGAGCTGCGATTGTAGCCAACTAGACCGTTACATCCAGCATTTACCATGTCCCATTTTTGTTTGGCACAGATGCAAGGCTATTGCAGCAGCGGCTTCGAGGGTATCGACATCCCCACAGCCTCTGGAGAGCTCTGGATCCTTGGAGATGTCTTCATCCGCCAGTACTACTGCGTCTTTGATAGAGGAAACAACCAGGTTGGCCTGGCCCCTGTGGCGTGAACGTGACAACTGCCAACGGCAAATTGACCCGGAGCTGTATATAACTGAGCCTATTGTGATCCCAGTTGGGAATCCAATTTCCACACTCTCTCTCTCATAATCATTAAAAAGAGTAGAATAAAGGGATAAAAAGCACCAGAGTCAGTCCTCTCTCTTCTATGGGTTGACTACATCACTGCCTGACCTGGCTTGGACTGTACCAGTAGAAAGGTGGAGAAGAACAGCTTAGTGGGCTGCATCTTCTATCAATGCCCCTGACCCACAGCTTTCCTGCTGCTGACTGCGTCTTTTCTGCTCTATTAACCTCACCCACAGCAACCCCTTCCATTGCATTTCTGTCCAGCTACCCCAAACTCTGCTAACACCCCTCAATCCTGAGCTGCAGCCCTCTCTGCTAAAAGTCTTCAGCCTCACTATGCAGCTGTCATTTCAGTTTGGGGACCTCACACGTCTCCTGTCCATACAAGGTGCCAGCCTGTGGCATCCCCATCATTCAAGACGGGAGTTCTCTGAGCTCTGCAAGTGCATCTCAATCCTCCCCTGCAGCCCTAAGGGTGCTCCAACACAGACTTATTGATGTGTCTCAGCCCCCACATCCCTGCTAATCAAGTCTTGTCACCCCACTCATCTCTGCCAGCGCTGCACAGTCTTGGTCTTTTCCCCTTGTTATTTCAGGCGAGAAGTGACGTGGACCCTAGGGCCCCACAGATAAAGGGGCACATCCACTGTGGCTACTACTACAGAAACATATACTCCTATGCCATCCCCCCTCATTTTCATTCTTAGGGAGGGCGAGAGCTGTTCACAGAGCCTCAGCAGCCACCATTGTGTCTCAGCTCTGGAGGAGAAAGGGGCGGTGCTTACTACCTGGCCAATCAGAGGTGAGTTTAGCTCCACTCAGTCTTTTCTCCTCCCATCCAGTTTAGGGTGGGGGGACAGAAGCGGATGAGGCTATGCTCAAAATTTCAGCTCCAGCAGATCAGACTGAGCTGGCTGTATGTGCCAAGGGAGCTGGAACAACACGAGTCGCTCTACAAGCTGGATCATGAGCCATCTATTGAGGAACACTGTGACTCACACTTGTAAGTCAAATATCAAAGTATCCAGGTGTCAGCTACTAGCATATCAGTTTTTGAAACGTAAGGGCCATTTGAAAAATTCACTTAGGGACCTACAAAACCTGGAACTGAACCAGCCCACCACTGCTTTGGGAATTAACTTGCACACAGAATCTTCCTGTATGCTCTGGGCAATGAAATCCTCATCTCCTCAGCTGTGCAACGTAGCCATTAGCTTCGCACCACAGCCCTTTTACCCCACATATCGGGCTGGCATGCGCTCTCTTTCCCCACGCAGCCTCTGCCAACGAGTTACTTGCTTTACAGCCCAGAGGCAGGATGCCTGTTGGCTGATTAATTACACCCTCACATTGGATGAGCCCCTCCTGCTCTGTCACATCTTTGAGCTCCTTGGGCCTTCCCCCAGTTGCCTAGAAAGAACGTAAGAAGTGCCACACTGGGTCAGACTTCCGGTTCATCCAGCTCAGCATCCTGTCTCCCAACAGTGGCCACCCTCACCTTCTTGCTCCATAATGGAGCCATTCCCTGCTGTTCACGCCCAGCTCCCAGGAGTCAGAGGTTACATTCCCCAGACCTACTTGGCCAATATCCATTAATGGACCTATATCCTCCAAGACCTTGTCCAATCCTTTTTTAAACCCAAGTATACTGCTGGCCTTGACCACATCCTCTGGCAACAAATTCCATGGAGTGACTCATTCCTTGCTGTTCACTCCCAGGTCCCAATTGTCAACGGTTACTTCTCCAACCAACTTGACTAATAGCCATTTATGAACCTATCCTCCAATGGCCCCCTCACACTAGTGATTGATACTGCTAAGATGGAGTCCCTAGTACAGTTCATGGCTGAATCAGGGCCCTGGCCAGGAACTGGGGAAGCCCATAGAAAAATTCTCAGGCCTCACACTGTGCTGCCCACCCGGCCTTGATGGGGAGTGGGGGGTGGGTGGGTGAAATCCCTGCTGCCAATGTTGGGGAAAGGGGAAACCCCCAACTGCCCATGGTGGGGCTGGAGGAACTACCCAACCCCTGATGATGGGGTTTTCATCAGCAACCCCAAATTTGAGGAGAGATTCTATCCCGCAGGAAAATCAAGAACAAAATTCACATGAACACAACCCCAGTGGCTGCTCATCTGTATGGCCAGCAGTGATCCCAGCCCGCTTGCTACTCTTTTCTATTTCACTCCAAAGCTGCAGGCTGGTCTGCAGAGCCTGAATGGAGGGAGAGCTCCCTATTTATGCTGTTGCTGGTTGGGCTCCCCCTGGGTCCATAGAATGGCAGCGTAAACACAGAGCAATTTGTCTGGTCAAACTGCTATGCCTTGGGATGAGGACATGGATACTCCCATGGAGGACAATTGCTGCATGGATACCATAAGGTGTAGAACCACCCACTGCAAAAGTAGCTTGTTGACCCAATTGTCCTGTTTCCCAGCTTTTTCAATGAAATCCCTGAGCCTGTGATGACATCTGATGGTGGTAGCTGGTATGGCACTTAATAAAATGATCTGGTCTCAATTAAAGGTGGGTAGGGTGTGGGGAAGGGTTTTATGCTACCCCCCTTTCTTTACTCGGTTTGTTTTATGGTTTTTATCTGTTATTTATGGTTTTAATGGTATTTTAAATGATGCTTTGTAAGCCACCTCGAGCTGCATTGCAGGAGAGGTGGGGTACAAATTTTGTAAAATAAATAAATAAAATAAATAAAAATAAAGGCGCTGTATTTATAATCCTGGAGTACCAAGTTTCTGCTCCACAGGAGAGCATGGGTGGAGTCAGTGGGAACCCCACCCCCACCTTTTCAGGGGTTCGATTCCGCCTGCACATAGAGACATGATGTGCATGGCTGCTCCCCCACCCTATTCAGAAGCTAGACCGTCAACATGGGCCTTCTGAAGTCATTGCATGGAGAGTGTTTGGCTGAAGCTCCATCCAGAAATTGCCCAAGCAATGGCAGGGACAAGAGAAAAGCACTTTGAATCTGATATCTGGAAAATCAAGAGCATAAGCAGTGCCGCACTGGGTCAGACCAATGGTCCCTTGAGCCCAGTCTCCGCCGTGGTCACTCTTAGTCGCTTCAGAGAAGTACCCAACAGATCGTAACAGAGCAATCCATTCCCAGCTCCTGACAGTCAGAGAAGAGACTGAAAGAATTAGGAATGTTTAGCCTAGGGGAAAAAAGAGATTAAGGAGACACATGATTACAGCTTTCAAATATGTAAAATGCCGCTATAAGCAAAATTGGGCCCAGTTGTTTCCCCCAGTCACTAAGACTAGAGGTAATGATGTTAAATTAATGGGGGAGGGGAGGGGGGATTTATACTACACATTAAAAAGAATTTTCTAAACACCAGGACAATCAGGCCATTGAATAATTTGCAAAGGGACACATCACTGGAGGCCTTTAAAAATAGGGTTTTCAGACATCTCTCAGCAATGGTCCAGATACTGTTGATCCTGCTTAATAGCAGGAGGCAGCTGGACTTGATAATCCCAGGAGTTCCTTCCAGCTCCTATGGGTCCACCAGAGCCCCTTAGCTAAGGCACTTCTACAGAGCACACGGCATGGAACACCTTCGTCTTTAATGTAGTTTTCCTCACAACAACCCTGTGAGGTAGGGAAGTTTTAGTGTCCCATGTACTGATAAGAAATTGAGGCAGAGAGAGACTTGCCCACAGTTACACAGGGAGGAAGCCTAGGGCAGAGCAGGGATCTGAACCGGGATCGCCTATCTTCCAAACTAGGACCTTCAGACCAGGTCATTCCTCCTCTCATCAATACCCTGCATGAAGGGGTTGTAACAGGCTCAGGCTGTAGCAGGGAATATCTGGATTAAAGGAAAGGGAAACTTTTACTAATATTCAGTAATGGAAGAAGTGGCAACCTCATCTCAACAGGGCAGAGTCAAGGGTAAGGCTAGATGCCAGCTTTTCAGATGTAGTTTAGTTTCCCACTGTGGCATCAATGAGAAAAAATGGGCCAGGAGACATACTACAAGCTCCTACCAACTCCCCGGGGGGGGTGGGATTTCAAAACAGCTCAAGAAATCTGGATGCCCAGATCCCATTAACTGCAATGGAAATTGAACCCCTGCCTGAGACATCCCCTCTGCCCCTCTCAGTGATGTTTCAGTATGCCTCTGAAAACAGCAGGAATTATCTGGGGCTTGGGGCAGGGCCTCTGGAGCACTGAACATGGGTTGCTTCATAGAGCCGCATGGAGGCCCCCAGTCCTGCCCCACCTCCTCCTCCACCTCTGCCCTGAAAAGTCAGGCGGCAGAGCTTTGAATTTGGAGATCTCAGATGAGAACCATCATTCCAGTATCCCATTGCTCTATAGCCATGTGGTATCAGCTTGATAGCCGGGGCGGTCCATGTCTTCTCCACTCACACTGCCCCTTCTTTCAAAGCAGCTGGCACTCCAGCTGGGCATGGAGAGGGCAGTCGCAAGGGTTGGCAGAGGTAAGGCTGAGGAAGCACACCACTGTCCTTCGTCGATGCCCTCCTTCTCCTTAGCACAGAATTGTCAAACACCTCGGGCCTCCTGCCCCTCACATTGTCCCAAACAGGCCTGGCACTTCCCTTCCTCTCAACAAGGGAGGGGGGACTAAGGATTAGGATGACTCCCAGGATGGACACTTTCCCCACTAGGGAACAGTGTAGGGCTGCTCACAACAGGGTCCCTGACCATGGGTGGCTCCATCTGGTGGAACGGGATCTTAGAAGCTTCCTGAGGAGCAGGGTATGGGCTTAGACTGGCCGGAGATGACAGAGCAAAGCTGGAGGTCGCTGGAGCATGCAGAAGGTTAGCAGTGGGGTCGGAGGGGTTAACTACAAGGGACTGAGAAGGGCTGTGTCCAGCAGCAGCTGAGGGCACAGAGCTTTCAGTTGGGCCTATGAGGAGCAGGGAAGGGCTCGGGAGAGCCGTAGGGTATGCAGAGGAGCCTGGCATGACTGGAGGTGGCCTGGTGGTCCATGGTCCAGTTAGAGGGGGTCTGGCACTTGGTGGCCTATTCTGCTGCAGCCTGGTAGTTGCAGGCCCAGTTAGATGGAGCCCAGTATTCTTCAGTCCAGCCATTTTTATGGGCAAAGTTGCCTGGGCAGTTGTGCTGCTCCCTGTGGGGAGCTGATGGTCAGGGCTGGGTGAGGTAGAGGCGCTGCGGCAAAGGCTGCAGTTGCTATCATCCAAAAGAGCCCCGACGTGGCCTCGGGGATTTCGGGAGGCTCTCTCAGACTCTACATCTTCCAGGTGGGAGGAACCAGGGTCTCTCTCCAGAGGGACTGGAACATCTATTGTTAAGCAACAAGAAAGACCTAGTGATCATTAGTGCTTCTGCTTTTCTCCCTCCCAGCACCACAGACCTTGCCATGAGCACATGGGCCTCTCTTCCCAGAGTGCTCTGCAACGATGAGCCCAGACCAGTACCCTTGCAGAATCAGGATTACTCACTAACCTGGCATACTCCCTTGCCCTTCCTCTGTACTGTGCTCATCACCCCAGATAAACAAGAGAGAGAGGTTTGCAAGGCTAGAAGGCTTTGGCTGCCCTGGAAAACTACAGCATGATAACCAGCCACCAGGGTTGAAGTCATGGTAATCTCCCGTAACCTAACACTCAGCCTCAGCCAGAATTGCCACACCTGTTAATAAGATGACTCCTCCAACACACAATAGCATCCAGCACAGAAAAACAGTGACCCCATGCTACATTATTACCTTGGCAGCCAGGGCAGCAGCCTACAGGGGGTGCAGTGGGCTCCGCACAAGTGCTCGAACAGGGCCTCTTATCACAGCTCACCTCTCCAAACTGGGGACACAAAGTCACAGGTGAAACATGGCAATCCCTGGACTTCCTTCTCATTATGCACCTCAGCCCATGGATCCAGGGCCTGGGTTCCGGGCACGGCCTGCTGCCAAACTTAGTGTAGAGAGGATAAATGAGGTGGGTCTGCAATGACTGAATACAGGGCTGGTACGATGAGAGGAGCTGCCTCATAGGGCTTCCGCCAACACTGCATCCCTTCAAGAGACTACCTCACATTGGGGGCCTCAAGTGCCCGAAACATAGCAGAGGTGTGGCCTATTGATCTTTGGACATCTTGAGGTGGCATGGGCAAGGCTACGAGGCTGGGTTGGGTCCCAGGCAACAACAACAAAAATGGAGGGAGAAGGGAGTGAAGGGACCAAACGGGAAAAATGGAATAGGTCCAAACTAATAAGCCAGCTATAAAAATCACTCACCAAAGCTGCAGAGAGGATGACCTAAGGTGGCTATAAAACCTCTTGAGGCAAGCCCCACCAAGAATGGAAATACAGTTAAGGTTTGCACAGTTGCTGTACGTAACCTAGTCAAGGATGTCTCTCCCTTATTGCTATCCCATAGACTATGCTACAGATCTACACACCCAGCATGGCAACCAACCGCCATGTAACTCAGGAAATATTCAGCTGCATCCATGGAATGGCTGCTCTTCAGTAAGAGGCTTCATTCCATGGAGCCCAGGGCCTCCTGTCCCAGCATTTCCCAAACAGAGGCCATGTTCCATGGCATGCCAGCAGGGCCTACAGTCCCATCCTCTCTCCCTGGCAGAGGCCTTGTCCTATAGAGGTCACGGCTGCTAGCCAGACCCTCCCCACAAGAGATTAGCATTACCTGCTGTCTCACTCATGCGGAGCTTGAATTAGCTATCCTGCACCCAAACCAGAAGGTCTGGCAGATTCTCCCAGTTGAAGGGGAGTTCACAATGAGTAGCAACAGCTAAGCCTCACCAGCATCTCAAGCTGGGTCCTTCTTATAGCAGTAGCCCCTACAGAAGCTGAACAATGGAAGGGGCAGGATAGAGCTTCATAGCAATGCAACATGGGGGTTCTTAGCCAGTAACAGGCAAGCACTCTTCCCCATCCTCCTTCCAGGAGCAAGCTCTGTGTAGTCCGGCCCCAAGCAGCTCTCTCCTCCTAGGGGGCCTGGCTCACCTGGCAAGTGCAGTGAATGCAGGGCTCACCCTCTGGCACAAACGTCTGCCCATTTACCACCTTCCTCCCTTCGTAGTTACAATCTGCAAGGGCAGGGCAGGAAAGGGAACAGAGCTTTAACAGCAGAGTTAAAACAAATAGTACCAAAAGGACCCTACAGTATTTTACAAGACAGATGAACAAGGTAGTAAGATACACATCACAGAGTCACATCAGCCAGCACTGAAACACAGCAGCTACTTAGCAGCACGTGGTAACACCACATCCAAGATCTTAGCACAAAGGCTGCAAAACCTGTGGGGCCGATCCTAAGTCCCACGCATGGCATGCACAATGTACACGCATGCACGGTCCACGTGCAACCCCGCTATGGGGAACTGTGGCACACGGGCAAACCACACATAAACTGTGCACAATATACACATGCAGACACATAAGGGGGTTTAGGATCGGACCCAGTGTAGCCTAGTGGATAAGATGTTGGGCTGAGACCAGGGTTCAAGTCCTACTTACTGGGTGGTCTTGAGCAAGTCGCTCTCTCAGCCTTACATCACAGGGTTGGGGATGGGAAACTAGATGATTGTGAAGCACTTTGAACAATGAAAGTGCTATAGAAATGACAGATAATAATTCCATTATTGGGAACATTTGAGAGGCAAAGTATTACCACCCAAGCTGGATACTGGAGACAATACCACATCTCAGGAGCAGAACCTTCATTTTGTCATCCTCACCTCTGGCTGCCCAGAACACCCTAGCACCAGGCTGGGGTGGTGGTAGGAAGGAAGGCTACCCAGTACAGGGGCATCCACACCATCCCCTGCACCACAGCATCCCCTAGTGACATGATAGAGGGTCGAGTTGGGACTAAAAGGCCTCCTGCTGAGCTTCCCACTACCTGCAGCACCTCAATTGTCTTTCCTCCAAGCACTAACCAGACCTGATCCCCATTCCCTGGCTTTTGGGGCCTCACACAATCCAAGCCATGGGAATTCCAGACATTTCTAAGACTGTGGTACTTACCATGACAAACCGGGCAGCACTCCCCTTCTGGGTGGAATGGGTATGTACAGAAGATGGTGCAGTCCACAGGGGAGCAAGCCACGGAGCCCAGCTGCCAGACACAAAGGGACACATGGATGCTGCATTAGTGATGACATGCACCCAAGTGACTGGGCTTAGCAGAAGATTAAATGGGTTCTAGGCTATTTCGTACACGTTCTTCTATGGCACTTGTGCCTGTAGCATCCAAATGCTTTCCAACACTACACTAAGAGACATGACTAGCAAATCCCTTCTGCTAGTAGAGAAAATCCACCGGGACAGCAAGCCAGAATCTACCTACTACAGACCTGCATCCAACCCCCACCCAAGCCCCAAGTCTTCTAGGCAGCAGAGCAGCTGGGCACAGTGGCAGCTGGTGGACTTTCACAGGCAGGAGNCCAAAGCTGCAGGCTGGTCTGCAGAGCCTGAATGGATGGAGAGCTCCCTATTTATGCTGTTGCTGGTTGGGCTCCCCCTGGGTCCATAGAATGGCAGCGTAAACACAGAGCAATTTGTCTGGTCAAACTGCTCTGCCTTGGGATGAGGACATGGATACTCCCATGGAGGACAATTGCTGCATGGATACCATAAGGTGTAGAACCACCCACTGCAAAAGTAGCTTGTTGACCCAATTGTCCTGTTTCCCAGCTTTTTCAATGAAATCCCTGAGCCTGTGATGACATCTGATGGTGGTAGCTGGTATGGCACTTAATAAAATGATCTGGTCTCAGTTAAAGGTGGGTAGGGTGTGGGGAAGGGTTTTATGCTACCCCCCTTTCTTTACTCGGTTTGTTTTATGGTTTTTATCTGTTATTTATGGTTTTAATGGTATTTTAAATGATGCTTTGTAAGCCACCTCGAGCTGCATTGCAGGAGAGGTGGGGTACAAATTTTGTAAAATAAATAAATAAAATAAATAAAAATAAAGGCGCTGTATTGATAATCCTGGAGTACCAAGTTTCTGCTCCACAGGAGAGCATGGGTGGAGTCAGTGGGAACCCCACCCCCACCTTTTCAGGGGTTCGATTCCGCCTGCACATAGAGACATGATGTGCATGGCTGCTCCCCCACCCTATTCAGAAGCTAGACCGTCAACATGGGCCTTCTGAAGTCATTGCATGGAGAGTGTTTGGCTGAAGCTCCATCCAGAAATTGCCCAAGCAATGGCAGGGACAAGAGAAAAGCACTTTGAATCTGATATCTGGAAAATCAAGAGCATAAGCAGTGCCGCACTGGGTCAGACCAATGGTCCCTTGAGCCCAGTCTCCGCCGTGGTCACTCTTAGTCGCTTCAGAGAAGTACCCAACAGATCATAACAGAGCAATCCATTCCCAGCTCCTGACAGTCAGAGAAGAGACTGAAAGAATTAGGAATGTTTAGCCTAGGGGAAAAAAGAGATTAAGGAGACACATGATTACAGCTTTCAAATATGTAAAATGCCGCTATAAGCAAAATTGGGCCCAGTTGTTTCCCCCAGTCACTAAGACTAGAGGTAATGATGTTAAATTAATGGGGGAGGGGAGGGGGGATTTATACTACACATTAAAAAGAATATTCTAAACACCAGGACAATCAGGCCATTGAATAATTTGCAAAGGGACACATCACTGGAGGCCTTTAAAAATAGGGTTTTCAGACATCTCTCAGCAATGGTCCAGATACTATTGATCCTGCTTAATAGCAGGAGGCAGCTGGACTTGATAATCCCAGGAGTTCCTTCCAGCTCCTATGGGTCCACCAGAGCCCCTTAGCTAAGGCACTTCTACAGAGCACACGGCATGGAACACCTTCGTCTTTAATGTAGTTTTCCTCACAACAACCCTGTGAGGTAGGGAAGTTTTAGTGTCCCATGTACTGATAAGAAATTGAGGCAGAGAGAGACTTGCCCACAGTTACACAGGGAGGAAGCCTAGGGCAGAGCAGGGATCTGAACCGGGATCGCCTATCTTCCAAACTAGGACCTTCAGACCAGGTCATTCCTCCTCTCATCAATACCCTGCATGAAGGGGTTGTAACAGGCTCAGGCTGTAGCAGGGAATATCTGGATTAAAGGAAAGGGAAACTTTTACTAATATTCAGTAATGGAAGAAGTGGCAACCTCATCTCAACAGGGCAGAGTCAAGGGTAAGGCTAGATGCCAGCTTTTCAGATGTAGTTTAGTTTCCCACTGTGGCATCAATGAGAAAAAATGGGCCAGGAGACATACTACAAGCTCCTACCAACTCCCCGGGGGGGGTGGGATTTCAAAACAGCTCAAGAAATCTGGATGCCCAGATCCCATTAACTGCAATGGAAATTGAACCCCTGCCTGAGACATCCCCTCTGCCCCTCTCAGTGATGTTTCAGTATGCCTCTGAAAACAGCAGGAATTATCTGGGGCTTGGGGCAGGGCCTCTGGAGCACTGAACATGGGTTGCTTCATAGAGCCGCATGGAGGCCCCCAGTCCTGCCCCACCTCCTCCTCCACCTCTGCCCTGAAAAGTCAGGCGGCAGAGCTTTGAATTTGGAGATCTCAGATGAGAACCATCATTCCAGTATCCCATTGCTCTATAGCCATGTGGTATCAGCTTGATAGCCGGGGCGGTCCATGTCTTCTCCACTCACACTGCCCCTTCTTTCAAAGCAGCTGGCACTCCAGCTGGGCATGGAGAGGGCAGTCGCAAGGGTTGGCAGAGGTAAGGCTGAGGAAGCACACCACTGTCCTTCGTCGATGCCCTCCTTCTCCTTAGCACAGAATTGTCAAACACCTCGGGCCTCCTGCCCCTCACATTGTCCCAAACAGGCCTGGCACTTCCCTTCCTCTCAACAAGGGAGGGGGGACTAAGGATTAGGATGACTCCCAGGATGGACACTTTCCCCACTAGGGAACAGTGTAGGGCTGCTCACAACAGGGTCCCTGACCATGGGTGGCTCCATCTGGTGGAACGGGATCTTAGAAGCTTCCTGAGGAGCAGGGTATGGGCTTAGACTGGCCGGAGATGACAGAGCAAGGCTGGAGGTCGCTGGAGCATGCAGAAGGTTAGCAGTGGGGTCGGAGGGGTTAACTACAAGGGACTGAGAAGGGCTGTGTCCAGCAGCAGCTGAGGGCACAGAGCTTTCAGTTGGGCCTATGAGGAGCAGGGAAGGGCTCGGGAGAGCCGTAGGGTATTCAGAGGAGCCTGGCATGACTGGAGGTGGCCTTGTCTCTTATACACATCTAGATGTGTATAAGAGACAGGCCCTGCACCATGTATTTTTCATAAGCATCCTCAGGTATGGCCACCCTAGATGGAAGGGAAGCCAGGGAGAGGCAGAAACAGAGGGGAGGGGGTGGGGGGGGGAAGAGGAGGGATAAATGGAAGGGAAGGGTAGAAACAGGAGTGGTGACTAGAAGGGAAGTCAGGGAGAAGTAGAAACAGGGGAGACGGTAGAAGGAAGCGAAGCCAGGGAGGAGTAGAAACGGGTGGTGGACAAAAGGTAGGGTTGCCACCTATGCAAATTTTTAAAAAGGAACACGTATGGAAAATATAGGTTGCACGGTGTGCAGCAGCACCTTAGGCGCCAATACAGGCCCTGGAACATGTATTTTATATAAGTGTTCCTTTAAAAAGTGCATAGGTGGCAACCCCGAGCAGAAAGGGAAGACAGGGAGGAGTAGAAAGAGGGGGTGGGCATGCGGGTGGATGGATGGAAAGGAGACTAGGGAGAGAGAGAAGCAGAAACTGAGGGTGGGGGAGGGAGAGGCAGGGAGGGAGGGATGTTTGGAAGAATTGGTAGGAGAAAAGGGACGTGGAGGAAGGCAGGGAGGGACAGAAACAGGGTGGGTGGATGGGAAGGAAAGCAGGGAGGGAGAAATGGAAGGAGGGGGAAGGACTTCGATATCCCTGTCCGGGCTACAGCATCCAGCAGCCATCTTGGTTCACTGGGGAGAGGCAATGTGGCTCCCACCAGAAGCCAGGCAGATACCACCCCTCCCTCCTCTCCACTAGGCTGCTATTGGCTTCCGGGCGGTATGAACCACCACCCGGGGGCAGTGCTGATTGGGGGGGCTCCCTGCGTTGGGAATTGCTAGAGGTATGCACCAGGGACCCATGTTATTCGTTTTTGTTTTCGTTATTTAAATATTTCGCTTTCGTAAATATCGAAATTTCGTTTTTGCTTTCGTTTTCTATTTCCATTGGTTTCAATGGAAAACACATTTTCATCTGTACCTTTTTTGTTGTTCATTATATTTGGATGGAACTTGGAGGGATTGTACCTCCAATGAAAGGCAGTATGTGTACCAAATGTCAGAAAGATTGGATACAGAAATCTGATTTTATAAGCAGTTGAATTATATTATTTTGAAAAACTCTGCATATACATTCCTGGCTGTAACGTCTTTGTCTTCCATCTAATGTGGATGAAACTTGGCAAGTTTATACCTCTCCCCAAGTTTATTATCTATGCCAACTTTCAGAAGGATTGGATAAAGGGTCCTAGTGGTATAAGCAATTAACTTATAAATTTATATCTGACTGTAACATCTTTGGAGTCCAACCAGTGTACATGAAATTTATCAGGGCTGTATTTCACACCTTCAGGATCATCTCTGCCAAATATTGAAAATATGTGATAAAGGGTCCCAATTTTATAAGCCTGCACAGCATATGCAGAGAATGTGTCTATGCCAGGGATTCTCTGACGTGTCACTGTGGTATAAGATCTGTTTGTGATGCCAATTGGCTAGCAGAAATGTTAACCAAATATCCTCATTCTGTGCTGTGACCACCCAAAATTCTCTCCCCCCACTTGTTACTGGGAAGTTGGAAGCATCTATTTAGGAAAGAGCCAATAGAGATTCTTTTATGTCCTCTGTCACAGTGCTGCAGGATGTGATTGTGATAACTGTCCAGCCTGGATGTGTAAACCATGTCTCTCGATTTCTGGGATGCTATCCCCGAAGTCCAAGTTATGTCCCTTCTATGCCTGCCTCAGTGCTGCCCCCTATGCCCGCCTTGAAGCCACCACCAGTTGGTCCTGGAAAGCTGGAAGCATGCAGTAATTGGCCAGTGAATGTGTCTGTCAGTCTGTTGGGTTGCTCCCCATTCTCCCTCCTACAGCCTCCCTCCCCCTGCCATGCCAGGTGCCTGCATCTGACTGGCACTGCAAGTGCTGCTATTTATCTGAATAATGGTCTTCAAGGGAACAACTTCAATTGCTTATAAAACTGTGGCCCTTTATCAAATTTTCCTGTAGTTTGGTAGAGATGACAGGGAAGGTGTGGGTTACATACCTGCCAAATGTCTTGTAAACAGGATGGAATATAAAAATGTTACGGCCAGAAATACATTTTCAACTTAATGGCTTATAACATCAGGACCCTTTATCCAATCTTTCTAAAATTTGGCAGGATTGGTAATCTTGGGGAGGGACATAACCTTCCCAGGGTTCATGAAAATTGGATGGAAGATAAAGAAGTTATAGCCAGGAGTGTGTATGTAGCTTTTCTTAAAATCACAACATTCAATTGCTTATAAAATTGGTTCCCTTTGTCCAATCTTTCCAAACTTTTGGACACATGGTATCCTCCGTTAAGGGTACAATCCTCCCAAGTTTCATCAGAATCTAATGAGAAACAAAAAAGGTATAGCCGGAAATGTGGGTTTTAGTGTTTTCCCATTATTTCAAAAAAGAAAATTTGTTTTCATTATTATTATTTTTTGTTTTCATTATTACAATAACGAAAAATAAAATGTAAATTTTCATTTTCGTTATCATAATAACGAAAACGAATTGCACACCCCTAGGAATTGCAGGAAGCTCCTGTCCCCTTCCTCCAAGCTCTTCCCTTTGCTTCACAGTAAAAGCAACATGATGATGGCCCTACCTGCCCTGGCTCACCCAGCCTCTTGCTCACAGCTGATATGGCTTTGCACATGTGATGGCAGCAGGATGTGGCAACTGCCAGCTAAGCTGTGACTTGGGTGGAGGGGAGAGGAATGAGGAAGAGGCGGGATAGCTCCATGGGTTGCAGGGCAGAGCCCCACCAGACATCCTTGGCTGGCCAGTGCCAGTGCAAGCTTGACTGAAGCCATTTTCAGAGCTTCCTTCACCTTGGTCTACAGGTTTCTCATAGAACATTTTCCCCCATCTCTCAGATCTGCCTCCTGCTCTGGCATTGGAGGGGGAGGGATCTCATGGAGATGTTACCAATTTGCCTCTTACAGCATCAACTTGCTGTTAAGTTATGAAGGTCAGGGACAGCCCATGGGCTCCTGGGAAGCATATGTTGCCGTCCTCAGCAGGATAAAGTCTGTGCTCTGTTGGATCTGCTCTAGTTGGGAGAGAAGCAAAGCCCTTACCAGGCAGATGCAGCTTAGGCAGGGGTCTAAGACAGATGGGAAAGTCTCGTTGTTGTAGAAGATCCTTCCTGAGTAGGTGCAGCCTTCAGAGAGGAGAGAGAAGGAAATGCACTGTCATGTCACCTCCTACCAGAAAGTCAAGTTGGGTCCCATCACGCCTGGTGGGCTAGAGAGACCAAGAACAGGGAGAGAGCCTGTCTGTGGCATATCCATAGCCTCCTTGATAAGAAGGGGGTGGGGATACACAGGAAAGATGAGAAGGGCTGGATGGTTCAGGGGATTGGTAGCAGGATACAGAATTTTGCCCTTGTGGGTTACCTATTCAAATTCAGCCCTTCTGTGGGTTTATTCCCAGGGAGCAAGTGGTAAGAGGAAATAAACCCTTTGGCTTACTACACACTTGACTCTGTTCACACAAGCAGAGGATCTGTAGCAAAGGAAAAGGGGATGCTATTGCCTCGCTTAACAAGTGTGGGTATTCAGGAAATGGGCATTAACTTGCAACTGTACTCCTCCAAACCAATGCAAGCATTACAGCCAGGAACTGATTAGCAACTTCTTGTCATCTACTTGTGCAAACAGTGATTGCAAATGGCTACCAACTAAGGGCTGTTTTGTGGCCTGTGGGAAGGGGGCCCAGTTCCTAGTGAGCCAGGCACACATTTCACAAAAGATGCCAGATGCCACTCAGATAATGCTGTCTGAGCAGAGAGTTCAAGGACAGAATGGCCATGGAGAGTGACATGTCCTATCCCAAGCAGAGGTACCCACTCCAGCTTCTCCATATGTGACAATTATTAATAATAATTATGTATATAGGCACAAGCAATATGCCTGGCATTGAACAATTATTAGAGACAGGTCCTGGCCCCAGCAGGCTTACAATTTAGGATGAATGAGAGAGAGGGGAGACGAGAGGATAATCTATAGAGAGACAGGGATACATTCATGAATCTGAGAAGCTGTGGAGAGAGGGGACCCTAAAGGAAAGCACAGTAAAAGGAGCATCAGCGAGCAGCATGTGGGGATGAGGAGCGGAGGAATTTTAAGGTTCGGAGGAAGCAGAGTATGTGTTCAGGGAGGACGTTCTAGGCATAGGGGATAGCACAGGAGAAGGGGCAAAGACAGTTTAAGGAACAGGAGACTCTGGGGTGGGTGAAGGTGGTGGCAGAGGGGAAGAATAGTTCCTTGGGGGGAAAATAACAGGAAAAGAGGGGCAGAAAGATAGAAAGGAGAAAGACTTTGAAGAGCCTTGAAGGTGAAAGACAAAGGGGAAGAGGGAGGCAGAGAAGGGGTTTAACATGATCAAAGTGGCTGGTGAGGTGGATGACCTTAGCAGAGCATTGAACACGAGGAGGGGTTTGCTTTGCAACCAACTGATGAAATGGGTCTCGCAGCATAGAGAATGCCATATTCGCTGGTGAGGTGCATACTGTGGGGATTATGGGTGTCTATGAAAATTATGAAGGTGCCTATAAAGATGACAACTTTAAAAGATGGGCCTGGGAACTAAAACGCATAACTTTATTAAGATACAAAAAGTAATGGCCTCAATTCAGCCCTGGGCTTTTTAAGTCCCTACAGATGTAAGTAAGTAACTGACAGCTGTGCTCCCTCCATTGAATTCAGTTCCTTCGAAATGCTAATGGCTTCTCCCCCCTGGAAACTTGTTTCCTACTGCCCCCTAGGGTGTGTAGATATGGAAATTTTAGAGGACATGAGAAATACAGATTGCAGGGTTGTACTGGAGCCAGTGCAGCCCTGCAACCTGTATTTCTCTTAAGTGTCCTCTAAAATTTGTGTATCTGGCCACCCTACTGCCCCCACCCACCCAAAATGTCTCCCTTTGCATCGTTCCTAACTTGCATTTACTTTAAGTAAAAACAGACGTGACATTCTATAACCTGCTATGGCACACCTGGACCGGGGACTCACCTGCAGGTCTGTTGTCCTTCCACCGGATGGTGGGCTGCGGATGCCCCAGGGCAGGTAGGCAGCTGGTTCAGGATGAGTCCTCCCAAAGATCCCGGGCAACCATCCCAGGCCAAAGGCAGTCAATGTATCTGTTTGGGCCCGACAAACTACTGCCATGGCTGCACGCTCAATGGGGGCGGGGGGCTGGGAGTGGGGGTGGGGCCAGCCACCCCCATGTCTATTGCCTTTCCCCACCCTGCCTGGGGCATGGGGGAGGTAGAACAGTTCTCCAGCTGCCTGTTGCATGCTGCCTGCTGACCTGGGGGGGTGGGGGTGGCTGCACTTTTCCACCCCAGGGTGGGCCAGGAAGCAGCTCTGCTGCCCGTGCATCTCTTGTTTTTAACAGCGATGGGGGGGTTGTTTTTTTTACAAAAATGTTTGAAATGCCAATTTTTCCCCTCTAACAGCTCCCTCCCAAGTGATTGCTTCCATTATATATAACCATCTTACATTTTCTCAGTACACTGTTTTGACCTGTTACCAGCCTGAGAATGGGCCCTGCATGGCCTGAAAGCTTGCACGCTTTCACCAACAGTAGTTGGTCCGATACAAGATGTCATCTGAACTACTTTGTCTCCCTGTGAAGACCGAGGCTAGGCACAAGATGGCCTCCCAGGCTCACTCACCTGCAGAGCAGTCTGGGCAGCACTGCCCAGGGATCCGAATGGGGTGAGGACACATCTCCAAACAGTCTGTCCTCTTACAGCTCACCGTGCCATCTGCCTGCAAGAGAGAAGCCCTTCACGGAAACCCACAGTACACACACCTAGCCCCCTGCAGGAAGACAGGCTTCTGAACATTGCAAGACAGCTGCCACACTCACTCCACCACAGAGGTAGCTGCTGTAACTTCAGTGATGGGTAAGTGATCCCCTCTTTGGTACAAGTCTGGGAGCCCTTCTAAACAGAAGGTGCCACATAAAGTTAAGGTGACTAACTGATGTCCATAATTGGCCATGGCCTAGGTTCAGAGTCCCTTTAACAGACAGTGCTTGAAGCAGCACCGCACACCCACTGCTTCTTGGAGCACCTGGTGGTAGACCAGGCTCAGCAGCGTGTGGCTCAGAGAGCATCATGGCTCCCAGCCTAGCTAGGGGAGCAAAGCGTGGGCACAGGCAGCGACAGGCATGGCCTGCAGGATGGGTGACAGGAAGGTAAAAAGATTTATGTAGAGCAGGTTATCATTCACCTGGCAGATGCATAACTCACAGGGATCACCCGGTGACCAGATCTGTCCAATCGGAAACTCAACCCCATTGTCGTCAATGAAGCAACCTGGCCAGGGAGAGAGAAAGGGAGGCTGTTTTTAGACAAGTGCCTCCCCACCTATTATGCATGTTGTAGGGCTGCACAGGGTGCCAATGTGGTCCTACAACATGCATGGTGGGTAGGGAGGCACTTGGCTAAAAATACCCAGAGACAGATGAGCTTGGAGTTTGTGGAGGAGGGGAGCTCAGAAGGAACAGCACAAGATGGTTGGGGGAAATGGAGGGAAATAGGGATACTAAACATTATGGGTAGAGATGTAACATTTCTGAGAATTTTGAAGGCATGGGGAAAAAAAAGGAATTTGGGGGGAAATTGAAATATCCAGTAGCAGCTTGCTTACCGAAACAAAACTTTATTTACTTCTTTAAGAATGAGAAATTTACTATAATTTAATTAACAGGATCATAGAAAGCACCGCAAGGTTTATTTATTAAATAAGTATAAATCACTTATTTTTGGATAATGACAATACCCCAATGATATTAGTCTTCATTTAGGGATAAAGTTGCACACAAAAGGTACTTAAGTGTATTTTCTGCCTGTTGCATATCTCTAAAATAGGAGGAAGAAATACCTTGAAAACGGAAAGCATCAATATTGTTGATTTGTAAACAAAAAGGAAGTTAGGTCCATGTGGTTCAGACATAGGGTAATTTCAGACGTTATGCGGTCCCGTTTCACCACAGTGGATTCCCGGCGGGGGTGAACTGAACAACCACCCCCCGTGGTCAAAAAAGGCCCTGAACAGACGTGACGGGACCAGGACCATGGCAGGGAATTGGGCTGGCAGTTCACGGGCTGGGGCAGCACAACAGACGTGACACCAATTCCCGGCCGTGGGCAAAACACCCAGAAGGCGCCGGGTCAGCCTGTCCCGTCCCAGCTGCTGCTGCTGCTGTCCCTCCACCGCCTCCAGGTGCAGCACAACCGCCTCCTCCCCCACCCGTGCCTCTACTGCTGCCTCCTCCACCTCCTCCTCCTCCTCCTCCTCCCTTGTTCTCTCGCCCTCCACTCGCCTGTCCCTTCCACCTCACTCCATTCCGCCCCGTCCCCCTGCTGCTGTGTGCCCTTTAAATCTCCCTCCACTGCCTGTGTTGTTGCTCGTTGCCTGGCAGCGACGCTGCATGCTTTGTCCCTGGCTGGGAATCATTTCCTTTGATTCCGGCCCGTGGTTGCCGGCCAGACATTACTTTTTGTTGATTCCCGTCGGGAATCTCTTTGACCACGCTTTCGGAGATGGTCCGGTGGGGAGCTCCGGAAGCGTGGTTGATTTTGACCCCATGTGGGTATTGACTGTGGTGAACATCTAGCAGCCACTGAACAGACGTTCAGGGCACTTTGGCCCCGCCGCGGGATTGACCGTGGTTCACTGTGGTTGAGCGTGATCTCGTAACGTATGAAAATACCCATAGTGTACAAATAGAGACCTGATGTTATAATATTATAAGCATTTGTATAGCACCAGCTGTGTACCTGGTGCTTTACAGAACAATAAGATACACGTGGTCTATCTGGAGAAAAAGCTCTAAAAATTAACAGCCCTATACATATTCCCTAAGGTAACACGGGGCAATATTAAGGACTAACAGTAAATTTTAATATATATTCAAACTTTGGAATAAATGACAGACACTTTAATAATGCACTAGTATATGGAGAATGTCATAATTGTAGACAAAACTAGGTATCCTATAAACCAGGATTCTATAACTTAGACAATTTAGTTACTGCTAACATTGGGAATGCTAGCATAGGTAAAGTTTTTCCTTGCGACTTCTCTACTCAGAACTGGTGTCATATATATAGTATGTAGGCCTATAGTATATAAGAATTGTAATCGTTTAGAACTAAAAGTTTGAAATCCAGTAACTTCACTTCAAATGCTTATTAGTTGTTAGAAAGCACTGAAGTGAAGCAGGAATAATCTCATTTTAAATCTTACTCAAGAAAAGCTTTCACCAATCATTCTGGCAGAAAGTATTTCCCATTTTTCTTTTCCAGGCCTTGGGGGTGGGGGGGAAATATACCCAGCTTTTTTCCCCCAAAGGTTTTTAGTTTTTTCGTGGACCCTCACATCTCTAATTGTGGGTTATAAAGACACTTGCTTGCCAGTGACGTATAAAGACACTTGCTTGCCAGTGACGCATGTGCACACACATTCCTGTCCGTGGCACAAGCACATGTGCACACCTGCCTTTTAGGTCTTTACACACATGCATGCCCTCACACTTACCTGATGCACCTGCACATGCACACATCTATCTGTGGCACACACACCATATGCCTGTGCATGCACACTTCTGGGAGGCACACACGTCTGCCCAGTGCCGGGCTCTCACCTGACACAGGGGCAGCCTCTCGGCAGGTAAAGCAGCACTGCCCTGGGGACAGCAGCCAGTCATCCCGAGGACACTCCAGCGTGGGACAGGGAGTGAAGGAGCACTCCACTTCACCGCCCTGCAGCAAGGAAGGAGGCACATATCCATGTCACACACACAAGCCTAGAGCCTGCAGCATAAAGGTCAGGGCAGAACCCCAATGACTTCCTTGCTGTGGTGAAGAGACAGGGGGCCGGGGCCAGCCACCACTTCTGCTCCTGCCACCTACGCATAGGCCTCTAGTGATTGGGGGAGGGGGGGGGCGGCTTAGCCCTGTTCTGCAAAGTTTTTACCCTCTCCCCAGCCTCTGCCAAGAAGCAATTCATAAGCTGTCTAAAGCAAATGGCTTTGACAGAAGGAATCTACAGACAAGCGAACAAGGCTGTCTCCTAACTGCCCAAGATGTGTTTTGATGCACAGCCAATTGGCAGCAGCTGTATGTCTGCCTCTGTCTATCCCAGTACAGCAATTAGAGTCCTAATTTGCTGTATGTGCCAGTTGCTGAGGCAGGGCAGGTGGGCAACCTTCCACTACAGCACATTCCATCTATCTTCACATCTGTTAAGCACATTCATGTTACCAGTGAGCTAGCAAGATAACTGCTGCATTACTGGAATATGATACACACAAAATACTTCCCCACCTCCACCTCAACTAAGGAGGTTTTGGTCACTGTTTCCTCAACTTCTGCCAGTCAGGTTACAGGTGTGGCTCCCCAGTCAAGTCAGGTTGTGAGAGAGCCAGTGTAGTGTAGTGGATAAGGTGCTGGACTTGGCTCTAGAAAGCCAGGGTTTGAATTCTGTCCTCACCATGAACTCACTGAGTGCCTTGGGCAAGTCACAACCTCTCAGCCTAGGGAGTCAATGTGGTGTCGTGTGTAAGGTGCTGGATGTGGACCTGAAAGCCAGGTTCCAAATCCCACCTTAGCCATCATGAACTCACTGGGTGGCCTTGGGCAAGTCACAACCTCTCAGCCGCAGTTCCCCATCTGTAAAATGGGAATATGCATGTGTCTGTCTGTCTGTCCCTGTGTTCCCCATGCCCTTGTCCATCTTAGATTATAAGCCCATTGGGCATGGGCTTGTCTTTGAAAATCTGTGACTGTAAAGTGCTGCCTAACCTAGTAGCACAATAGAAATGATAAGAAGCAGTTGTTCTAGGCCACCTGCTTTTCTCATCTCTGTGGTTTCTGGGGATGAGGGGCCTTTCCTCCTCAGCAACAGCCTCTGCAGTTGAGGCCCCTGGCCTTCCCTGCATCTCCAGGGGGTCTCTCAGGCCAGCTTTCCCTCAATACTCAGCCCTGGTATAGATTTCCCCTGCACCCCAATCTGTAGTGAGTGAGCCCGCCCCCAAATATGGATAGGCCCCTGTGGAAAACTGTTCTGGCCATTCTACCCCTACAACATGAATCACAGGCCAAGGGAGAGCCTACCTGGCATACACAGGTGGTGCAGTCATCTCCATCCAGACTGAACTCAGCTCCCTCAGTGTACATCTGGCCGTGGAAATGACACCCGGCTACAGAAGGAGGGAAGGATGGGGCTGCATGGAACAAAGCAGGAAATGCAGCAAAGGCCAGGCCCATTGCGCAGAGGTCCTTGCTCTGAAACCAGTCCAGTATAATGATTTAGTCATTTACTGAAGACGCTAGCCAAGGCCTCAGAACACCTCATAGAGACTAATCACCACAGACACCCCCTTCCCAATATATAAATGCTAAATGGGGAAAACACTTTGTCCAAGACTTCAGACAAACCTCGGTGCAGAACCCTGTTGGAGTCCTGGCTCCCAGTTCTGTGCTCTCATCACTAAACTCCACTGTTCCATCACCCATTATAAGGCACTGTGTACAAGGAGCAGGTCCTCTGGGCTCCACACCAGTTCCTCCACCCTAACCATCTCCCTGTGGGAAAGAGGATCCACTGTGCTTCTGGAAGCTTAAGCTGGGACGCACCTGGCTGACAGGGGCAGCAATTAGACTGAGCAGGGCTGGGACAGGGGCCAGGAGGGCATTCAGGAGATATGCAGGATACATTGCCAGCCTGGAAGAGAAAGAAATCAAAGGGAACACAGCGCAGTTACTGTGGGTAGGGCCAGTGGATGTTTCAGTCATTCCCATGGGCACAAAACTACTGTCTCTTATCAGCTCTCAGCTCTCCTGGGCCTTCTGACTTGCCACCTTCAGTCACCCAAGATGACCATGTCTCCACTGCCATCATCTTCAACCAATCACCCACAAGTTTGCCTCCATTGTGGTCACCAGCTTCAGCCAACCGCCTGAGCCTGTCTGGAACATTCTGGGTGATGATGTCACAGGTCCATCTTAGCCAAGCTTCAGGGTAGGGAACAAAACTTCTACAAAATGACTATCACCCAAGATGAAGTCTGTACTGGTAAAGCTGAGCCTTACCCCAGACATTAATATGGTGGGTGCAGCTGAGATTGTGTGCTGGAGCAGACAAGAGAGAGGACAGATGCTGTTGCTACAGATGGTGGGATTAGATTCCTTACCGTGGGGGGGTGGGGTGAAGAATATCATTGCTGAGAGGGAATTGCCCAGCTACTTTTGGGAGTAAGAGGTCTTTCAATCACTAAAGATGCTACATACCAGGAGACCCCTAAGCATCCTCTGAGATTGCCCACCTGATGGACCATTCAGAGCCACCTTCTTGCCCTCTGCTGCTTTACCCAGAGTTCCAGTTGAACAAGGGTCAGAGTCATGGGTTGGAATTTCTTGGCTGCCCGCATTCTGCTCAACCACACCCATGCATACTCCTAGTGCACCCTGAGAAAGCCCAGAAAGTTCTAAGAGTGAGGGCAGCAGCTGTTCCATTCTACTGGCAGGGTTTCTGCAGTGGAGGACGTGGATGGTAACAGATGAGATGGTTTGCACCCCTCCCACAATCAGCAACTTCCCAGAGCCAGAAAAACATGGCCCTTCTGAAGAGAGTGGACATGGAAAGACTCACCAGGCAGACACAGACTGTGCAGTTCTCATCGGATAAAGGAAACACGTCCCCCTCCACTCTGGTCACGCCGTCATACAAACAGCCTGCAGGAGAGGGGACTGTTAGCACTACAGCCATGGGTGGGAGGTCAGTTGCCCTAGGCATCTTGGACCTAGAGAACCATGTTGTGGCAACAGGATCATGCAGGGATCTGCTTCAGCACTGGGAGAGGGAGATGAATCTAGTCACCAAGTCACTCACCACTGCTGGCTTTACCAAATCCAGGCCACTGGATAGGGGACTTCACTCCACATTTTACCAGTCTTAAAAGAAGTGTCTGAAAGATCTTGTTACCATGACTGTTCCCTGCCATTCCCCACCAGAAGGACAAGTTGCTGCAGCAGGAAGACAGTGACTTTTCCTTTGGGAGAGAGGGGGCTCAAAAATTCCTTTGGCCTGTACCTCTAAAAGTCTTAAAACATCCCTGGTTAACACTCCAAGCAGGGACAGCAGGTGCTTCTGGGCACAGGCCTCATCTCTTCACTCTATTTTGGACCTGGGACATGCCATAGGCCTTCATGCCATCACCAGAGAAACACCCCCAGAGGCCCAGGAAAGGACAAGCCTGTCCTGCACAGCCAATCAAAAAGAGGCAGGGAACTCCGGTACGACTGACATCTGGACCAGGTGATGTAGAAATTGGCAGGGGATGAACCAGCAAGGGCCCACCTGGCCCAGGCAAGCAGTAGACACACACAGGCAGTGGCAGAGGGGTCTCACCTGTGCAGCTAGGACAACACGCCCCTTCCTTGGGGGGAGCTGGGTGGGAACAGGTGACCTGGCACATCACTGCTTCACACTGCACTCGCCCCCGCTGCAATGTGAAAAGATAAGTGACCATGATGACGATGATAACACGCCACTGTAACTAGGTGAGCAAGGGCCCTTGCCTACAGCACGCACCTCACAGGCACACTGCAGACACCCAGGCTCCATCCAAAGACTTCCATGCTCATGAGGCACCTCCTGGTGCCAGCAAAGGGAAGGCAGGTCCACTGGAGAGGTTGGCAAGGCAGCAGAAGTGCTTGGGGGCAGAGGAGTTGGAACCTCTCCTGGTAGAGGCAACAATGGCGGCAGCAAGCTCACCAGCACAGAGGGCCTGGAAGTTTTCAGCAGGCTGGCCCTGCTAGGTGAGGGGCTAGATGGGGGAATCGCAGGGGTTGCAGATGGGAGTGGAGAGGATGTAGGCAGTGGGGGTGATTGAGACTGGGCAATCAGCATAGGAGGGGGTCTGGGAGCTCGGGAAGGAGGGGAGCCCCTGGGATATACCACAGGTCCCCTAGAATCTGGAGGAAGAAGCAGTAGAGTAGGGGGGTGCTGCAGAGACTGCAAGATGGGAGACGGAGCCAGGATTGTCTTCGGAAAGCCTGCAAAAAAAAAAAAAAAAGGAAAGAAAAGAAAAAGCAAGAGTCTCTTTAGGAAGGACCAGGGTTTGAGACAATTCATGTTTATACCAACCAATGTGGGGAAGTTCACAAGAGGAGCATGCAAGCCACCAGCTCCCTCTGCATAGTTCCCACAAAAGGAGAGACCCAGCTTTGAATCCAATAGAGAGACAGTTAATCTATTGCTAAATTGGCAGGCCCAGGATATAGGAGGCAGGCACTATTCATCTTGTGCTTCCAAGCACCTTCCCCCTTTGGGCTCCCTGGCAGCAGAGGCAGGATGGAGATTGGCTGCACACAAACAGTCCCTCTTATTGAGCCTCCCCATTCACTCAGTTACTAGGGCAGGAAAAAGAGTCCAACTCTCAGAGCCCCCTGAAGAGTCTTCCTCTCAGTTTCCTCCCATCCCAAGCCCCATGCTAACAGGAATGCATTCCCCTCAAATTCCCTTACCGCAGAGGCTGGGGATCTCACACCCCAATCTCTGCTTGCTTAAGAGTTGAAATGGTTATCTGCACGGATAACAACAACATACAATTTGTGATGATAACCAAACCAGTAACAATCAGTTACCAAGCACTAACTGTTTATTTACCATCACTCTAACCAAGTTACTGTATTACTGCCTTGTGCCATTTACTGTGTTGCTGCATTCAGTTTTCCTGCCTGTTCTGCAGTTACTGACGAGTTCTTCTTGCCCATAATTCCTTTCTGCTTACCCCCCAGACTCTGGTTTCCAATTTAACTTGGTTTCCCATTGGATACATGGTCCAAATCTGGTGGATGTAGCTTTACTATTGTTCCAGAAGTAAACCGGAATTGATGGGACACAGAAAAATACTAAATTGGTGATGCAGTAACAGTAAAGTGGTATTAATTGGTATTTCAGTTAATCAGTTAACCATGACAGTATCTGGAAATTTGGTAATTAACCATGGTTACAGAATTATGTGTCAGCTACTTGAGGGCTCTCTGCCCACCCCTTACTTTCACAAGACACTCTGTCCCCGTTGAGCCGGTAGCCGGGACGGCAGCTGCATAGGAAGCTCCCAGGCATGTTGTGGCAGGAGTGTTGGCAGACACGCTTCTCGCTGGGCCGGCGGCACTCATTCACATCTGTGCCAGAGATACAGGGCATTAGTGGCTAGCACTCCCAATTTGGACACTGGCCTGTCACAAGGCTTTGGATCAAATGCAACCATTCTTCCTTAGCCTTGAGAGAGTGCGAGCAACAATTACCCAGGCAACGTTGGGCTGTACCTGAGAGGGGGTCTCGTAAGGTCAGGAGCTGGGTAAGGGCTGGGCCAGGCAGCCTCTCTCTACTCAGTTCCCTGAGGAGGGTAGTGGCTTACCCACACAGGAGTGCCGGTTGCCATGGAGGTGGAAGCCAGGGCGGCAGGAGCACCGGTAGCTACCAATGCTGTTCTTGCAGCGGTGTTGGCAGGGGGTGGCCAGGCACTCATCAGTGTCTGGAAGGGAAAGGGAAGAGACAGTCGGAAACATAATCCTCCCAATAAAGAGGGGCACCAATTGCTCTCCCCGCCTCCAAAATCCTACCCACTTCCCCCATCCTTCCAGCAAGCCTCCTATACCTCCTTCTTTCCCTCCCCTTGTCTGTCTCCTCCCCTCTTTGACACCCCTGCCCCTCCTCCCAGAACACTCACCCTGGCAGCTGTGTCGGTCAGCAGAGAGCTGCAAGCCGGGGCCACACTCGCACACAAAGCCCCCCTCTGTGTTCACACACAGCCCCTCGCAGGAGGCACTGAGGCACTCATCAATGTCTGGAGGGCAAAAGACAGTCAGTGGCCTGAGGGGAGACTCTGGAGTAGAAAGAGCTGGACTGGACTGAGACAGAGGGATACTAGGACACATAAATACAGCTGCATGTGGCATGAAAACATGCACATGCACATACACACACACTTCTGCTCAGACACACGACTGTCAAAACTCATGTGTTTACCTCCTGAGGTTAATTCCCAAGCATACCTGAAAACTGGCACATACAGGAGCACACTGTCAGGGATCTTACCTGAGGCCACCTTCCAACAAACAGAGGTAAATCCAAGTAACTACTCTGATTTAATTAAACTGAAGCAATTATTCCACTTCAGTAGCGTTCAGACGAACAGCGTAAAACAAAGTAGTACTGTGTTAATTTCCCACCCACCCACCCCCAGCAGAAACAAAGTGACCGCTGAGCCGCAGTTGCCACTCTAACACAAATAAAAGTTCACACTAATGGTAACACTGAAATACAAACCGAAGGGGAGTATGTACTCCTGGGTTTTTTTCAGAAGAACATACCTCTCTTCCTGCTCCTGAATAATGCTGGCTTAATGCTCTATTCGTATGAATGCTTCAGGAGTAAAACAGAAGTAAGGTTCAGCTACATCAAATTAACTGTCAGAATGTGGCCTGAGGGTCAATGCCACCAGGACCCTCAGAAAGGAACACACGCATGGACACACTGTTTAGCTGCGGCAGGCTCCTGGCCCTGGGATGCCCAGCCAGAGTCACTTGGAGTGAAGAGATCCCCCCGCCCCTTTTTGGCTGGCCTCTCACCTGTACAGCGCACCCCATTGGCTGTCTCGGTCATGGCAAAGCCCAGTGGGCACACCCGCGCCACCTCCTGGCAGCCACCATGATTGCAGGCAAGGTCACAGCCGTACTCTCCACAGGCACCAGGGTGATCTGCAAGCACAAACAGCAGAAGATCGTGGGGGCTATTGGCCATTTGCACTGCAGTTACCAGGCAGGTCCTGCAGCCAGCACCAGAGCGGAGGTTGGAAGCCAGACCACTGCTACTTCCCCGATGGAGCACAGCTGGAGTCTCATACAGCAGAAAAGATGCTCCTGTACAGCAACCCATAACTGCCCAGCTCAGCTTGTCAGCCCTGGAATGTCCGCTGCTTGAGGCTCAGCGCAGGAGGAAAGGCAAAGGCATTGACCGAGTCTCCAACTGTCTCCTGGGGGCATCCATGCAGTGAATGCCATTTCACCAATTAATTAGCTTTCAAGGGTGAGAATCCCCAGCCCATGAGCCAAATCCGGCCCATGGCTGTTTTTGATTTGGCCTCTTTCCTATTCTTGGATCCATCCCTTGCCTTCAACGCTGACTAAATGAACTCAGGGGGAAGGGAAAAAAGATGAGGGAATGCACTTAAGGTTAGAGGATAGATCCATGATATGGGCCTTCCCCTTCCTTCCACCTTCCTGCAAGGTCCCCACCCCACCCTACCCACATGCACTGCACTCTAATCCAGCCCATGGAGCTTGCACTGATTTCCAAAGTCAAGAGGGAAGAGGTTCTCCACCTCTGATTTAGATGCACTGAACACTATCTCACTGAGCCCTGCCACCCAATATACAGTAGGTTTAAAGATTTGATGTGAAAGAGAAGACTTCCCAGTATGGTGGTGCCAACTGGGAGGAGACCTAGTCAGTGCCACTGATCTCCTGTACCTTTGTGGACTGTTCCCCAAGTGAAGGAAAGGAGAAGAAGTTAGACTCTCACTTCTGAGAGTCTATACACCTCCTGCTTTCTCCTGTCAAGCAACAGCCTGCTCTGCAATATGAGGAACTAGAAGCTACTTCCTCCTTCCCTAAATGAACCAATGGAGAAGTGTCACAAGCACACAGTGCAGGATAAAACCCAGAGCTCTTTACAATGCTGCCCCAAAGGTTAGCTAGCCCAGCCACCCTGATAACATAAACACAGCAGCACCCTGAGAAACAGCTGTTTTAACTACCAGGCAACATGTCCTTCTGTGGTGAATGCATTGAAAAAACAAGCCCAGCTGCTGTTTGTGCTGCTCAAGTGATAGAGCTTTTGTAAAGGAGATCTGACATCTGTGTGACTGACTTCTTTGTTTAAAATTTGCTTTTTAACTTTGTATTTATTATTAATTATTAGTAGTAGTATTTTATTTTATTATTATTTTTGAACAGGGCAAAGTTTTATGAATCAGACAGTGGGACTTTGAGGGGAAGGGGACAGAGCTGATCCCTTCTCAGTTTTGATTGCTGTTATTGTCTCCCACTACCAGGGGGGAAGGGGAAGGTGTGGAGGGATCAAAAGCCCAGAATAGGGTGCATTGGTGCAAGGGGCTGGACTCTGGAGTAGATGACCCATGAGGTCTTTTCCGGACCTATGCATGTATGTGTTTCACTGGCACCTACCCCAACTCCCCTGGACAAGCGGGTGGGGGAAGGGGGTGATCTCGAAGGGAAAACCAGAAAAGCGTTGGCGAGGGACTGCAAGCCAGGTGGTGGGTTGGGATCTAGTGCTATGGACTGCAAACTCTGCACCACAGTGCACAGCAACAATGCTGTTCAGTAACCAAGCAAGAAGGAACCTGTCCTGGTAGAATGGGAAGAAACTCCGGCAGTGAGCTAGGATTAGCAAGCAGATGTGTAGTTGCAGAGAACCAGCTTAATGGGGAACACAGGCAGGTCCTCCACAAATGAACCCATCCAGATTGCATGCTGCCCCCAGAGAGCAGGCTGCAAGGGAGTCCAGGCACTGGGTCTGAGGAGCTCTCCTCCCTCTGAACCTGCTCTAGATTGAAGCCAGGAGTTAATAGATGGCACGGGTCTACAACTGCTCAAGTCCCCAGCAATCTATCCTCTTTGGCTAGCTCTAGTAACAAACATTCTTTCTCGCAGGCCATGTGCAAGTGCTGACTGGGACACACCAGGCATTAGGACCTTTCAGCCTGGTAGCTGAGCATCTCAGCAGCCACCCCCAATTTGTAGCCTGCCTAGGGTGGCCAGATATGCAAATTTTAGAGGACACTTATGAGTCATAAGTGTCCTCTAAAATGTGCATATCTGGCCACCCTAGACATGCAGTACACTCAACTAAAGCTTAAAGCCTCAGGGCACCACAACACAATTGCAACTCAGGGTATTTTTACATGAGCAAGGCTTGCAGGGGCGTGTGTTTGTGTATCCGTGGCTACTGAGTGGCACAGCTGCGAAGCAGCCACTCAAGTGGAGCGAGTGGGGAGGGATTCCAACGGGAGGCTCCCAGGGTGGCCACTGCGCCCATGTAGGCAGCCTCCATGCACTCCCACTAGCACGGACTGGCCCTGCAAACAACTCATACGGGCAGCCATTCCCCCTCTCCCCCGCCCAGCAACAACATCCATCCCAAGCCCTGCTCAACTGCTCACCCTCTGCCACAACACACAGCCACAGACACCATGGAAACACAAAGCCGCAGCAGCCAGTAACCCCTTCCTGCCCGGGAGCCGCTGCAGCTGCTGGCAGTCCTGGGCAACAACGGAAGTGCATACCGGGCAGGATAGAATCTTAGAGCTGGAAGGGACCTCAGAGGTCATCTAGTCCAACTTCCTGCTCAATGCAGGAAATCCACAGCTACAGCATCCCTGACAGATGGCCGTCCTGCCTCTGTTCGAAAACCTCCAGTGAAGAAGAGTCCAGCGCCTCCCTAGGCAGTCTGTTCCACTAGCAATTTTTAGGACATGCAGGAAACTGCTGTCCAAGCTGCTATCCTCCATGGTGTTGTCTCTTCTCTCGTGTGTCATGGGGGGGGATGTTGTGCTTTGAGCCAACACGGTGTTGTATTTCACGTGCTTGTTATTTAAGTTCTCCCGGCAGCGCTGTGGGTAGACCCAAGGAGGTGGGCGGGCCATGGACCTGTCTGCTGGCACGGCGTGGGTTCATATGGGCTGGAGATGCATGGGCACCCGTTGCCATGCACTTTTTTTGGCTTGCTCCGCACAGGGCGCTCTGGATTTTTTGGCAGTGTCCCATGAGTGGATGCTGCATGGGTCTCCATGGTGAAGCGTACATCTCCACGGAAGTGCACATCTCCCAGCACCACCTTCAAACCACTCACCTTCAGAATGGTTACTGCATGGCCATGCATAGTAGCATTTCATTTAAAAACACCCTCAGTGTGTTACCATTGCCCCATGCAGAGAGAAAGGATGCCAGCTAAATGGTCCAGCTACCCAGGAAGGAAGCAGGTTTGGATAATTTACAGTCAGTGAATGGGCTGAATACAATCTCCTTCTACAATAGCCAGGAATCTCAAAGCACTTTATAGACTCCTGGCAGAAGAGCACACCCCTATTTAGAGAGCCAGCCCAGCCCATTGGATAAAGTGTTAGAACTTGGACCTGGGAGATAAAGGTTCAAATCCCACCTTAGCCTGAGTGACCTTAAGCAAGTCAGTATCTCAGTCGCAGTTCCTCATCTGGAAGATGGGATTAATAACAACATGGCTGTTGTGAGGATAAAGGATTGTAAGGCATTTTGAACACTGTAAGTGGCATATAAATGATCATTTATCCTCATTTTACAGTTGGGGAAACTGAGGCACTGGCTTGCTTGAATACATGCAGTGACAGGGTCAAGAACAGAACCCAAGTATCCTAATTCTAAGTAGTCCCCACTGAACTATATTTGACCCAACTCTCCCAGAGTTAGGAATATAGAAATCCTGTCCCCTAGCCTCCTCTGTTGCAGGCATTACATCCCACTGACTTCCCAGTTAGGGACAGAAATAGAATCCAGGAGTTCTGTCTCCCAGCCTCTCCTACTGTAACCACTATCCCATTCACCTCCCAGAACCACAAAGAGAGCCCTACTCTAGACACTAGGTAGCCTCTTCTACAAGTCACCATGGAGACAAATAAACAGCATGCCACTAGAGATCCCTTACCTGGACAGGTGATACCCTGCTCTCCATCCCGGCAGGAACAGACATTGGGGGCGATGCAAAACCCACTGCCACAGCCAAAGGAGCAGAGAGCTGTGAGAGAGGCAGGAAACGCCTGTCAGGATAGGTAAGAGCTCCAGGGTGGCATTCCAGTGGGACAGAGCTGCTCGCAGAACAAGAACTTGGGGACCCAATGAGCAGAGAAGTCAGTCCTCAGAGGGGAGGCCATAGCTCCTGCTGGACAGGTTAGAGTAAGGCCTGGATCAGGGTAGGATGGGGAATAAGGGGATCCCTTGTAGGGGGGAAGAGACCAATACGGGCCAGGAGGGGAAGCTTGCTGGATAATGGGGCAGCCTGGACAGTGAGTACTCAGAACCCATGGAGCTGGGGAAGGAATGGTGTCCCCTGCTGCCACATCACAGAGGGCAGCAGACATGTCATTGTACAGAAACCCAGGGGGTCTGACAAGAGAGTTCCTGACCCAGCAGTCAAAGCTAGGGGCTCATGGTGGGAGATAGGTTCCCTTCAGCACTGCCCAGTGGAACAGCAGAAGATCTAAGTTCTAGGCATAAGTGGGGAGGTGGGATCCCAGGGTCTCCAGATACTCACGCAGGGTGCACTGACCACTGCCTGGGGATGGCATCCACCCAGGACAACATCCACTTCCAAACCCAGAAAGGCAAACGTGCGGCCCGACACGGCGTCTGGGAAGGATAAGAGAGAGAGAGGCTGAGATTCGCTAGGGGGCTCTTTAGTACTGGGAATCTGGGGCAGTGAAAATCGATTCCTGACTGAGCAAGAGGCCAGGGGAGAAGAGAGGCTGAACTGATCCCTGGCAGGGGATCAGGAAGACGCAGCTTGGAGACCAAAGGTCCCACATGGATTGCTCCCAGGCAGTGGGGCCCATGAAATGAGGCACTATTGGGCTATGAATTGTGGAGGGAGGTTGCTTTTCACACTGTGTAACTATGAATGCTCCTCATGGCTCACTGTGTGGGGCCCAGTCACTGCTGAAAAGCAAGTGTGGTTTCAGCTATGGGGTCAGTTTCCCTGCCCCGACTTCTCCATTGTCCAGGCTGATAACTCTCAGGGGGCAGCAGTGAAGGATCTATGAGACTTTCAGAGCATCTTGGGGGGTGGAGCCTGTTGATGTCGCCCCCCAGAAAACTGGACTGGGGAGGACTTCCCCCAGGCAGCAGCTAAGAAGGAACTTCACAGCTGCCAACCTGGAGGTGGCACTAATGTTCTCGTGATGGCTGTGTGTCTGTAGGTGTGTGTTTGTGTCTGTCTGGGCATTTTATAGACAGTGATGGCAAATGATTTAGGGGAAGTGGGAACAGAGGGTCTTTGGGTTCCCAATGGGTGTTTTTATTTAAAGATGAGGGGAGGGGGGCATGATAAAATTTACTTTGTCTGGGGCAGCAGAAGGACTCAAGCTGGCCCTGTTATAAGTGCTAAGGAAAGGCCCCCTTCCTGCTCCCCAAAAGAAAAGGTCAAGAAACAGTAGCTCAGGCTTCCCACATGGTGGTGCAGGCCCAAGAAGTGGTGTGCAGCCATACATGCACATGGGGAGGAAAGGCACAGGCAGAAATATTGCACACAGACAGGCAAACACACACACACACACACAAAAGGCACCCACAATTCCCAAATCCTGCACAGCGGTGGGGATGGATGTGCAGGACGACAGACAGAGATGGCACTGAAGCAAGCCAAGACAAGCCATCCAGAGGGTGGTGACAGCCGCACACAGACAGACAAGGCACTACCAAGTAGTGACAGACACACTCATTGCACTGCTGGCCCCTCACACACACACAAGGCTTCCCTGAAAGCTGGGGCAAGCCCAGACGGTGCTGCAGCCCCACAGCCAGGGAGCAGCAGGCACTCTTTGTCCCAGCTCACTGGCACACCCTGCAGATCTCCAGCCAAACCTTGACGATCTTAGGGGGTAGGGCTGGGCCTTAGCTCCCCCTTAGCAGGGTTGGTGTGGGTACCTCTCCACGGCGAAGCTGGCAGGCTTCTTCCTCCCGGTATAGACTCTCCCCATGGCCCCTGGGAGGAACACAGACACACAGGCAGCCTGGAAGAGCAGCTCGGCAAACATGACAGGCGTCCCCAGTGCAGAGATGCTCGTTTCACAACCCCTTCCTTCCTACCTCCCGCCCCTACAGCATGCTGGCTGCCCTGGCCTCTCCTCCTTCCCACCAGGGCTGGGGGCTCCTCTTGGGCAGAAGGGGAGAGCTGGGATCAATGCTCTCCGGCTGGAGGCAGCATTGGGAACAGACTCCTCCTCCCCATAGCCAGGATCAGATTCCTCCCTCAGCACCCCCAGCCCATGTGTCTAGCTACAGCGAAGTGTGCCGTGCTTTCCCGGCCACAGGGACAGAGGCACTGTGAGAGGAACTGTGGTGGGAGGATCCCAGCCTTCTGAACACAGCAGCCCTGTTGTTTGGCGGGGAAGAGAGATTCAACCCCCTCACCCCCCCTGCAGGAGTCTCCTTTTACACATCTGGCGAGACTCAGGAATCCCCCTCTTGCCCCCGCCCCTGCTTTCCCAGCAGCACGACAGGGGAGCTGAGGCAGATAAAGGGTTCCAGACGAAAGCTAGTGGCACATGGGTGGAAGCAAAACCCTCTACAACAGGTAGGGCGGGAGCAGAGGACAGACAGCACATGTAAATCGGGGACTGTCCCTTGAAACTGGGAACGCCTGGTAGCCTTAGGGCAGCTTGAGTTTGACTCAACATCCGGCAAATCTACTACAAAGGAAGGGAAAGCTAGAACTTACAGGGTTCGAGTCCCTTAGTGTCATTTGCATAAAATGAGTGTCCACATTTTCCAAAACAGAATATTTATTTATTTTCATCCCACCCTTCCCTTACGTTTAGGGTAGCTCACATTTCACTTATTAACAACAATTAACATTTAACTAATTAACTCAACTAGTAATCCTCACAACAACCCTGTGAGGTCTGTGAGGGGCCAAGGTCACGCAGTGAGTACATGGCTAAGGCAAGTCTTGAACCAGGGGCCTCCCTCTTTCACTGATTTCCACCTGCCTCCAAAGCAGCAATGCTTTAATGGTCACTCCTGAGATCTTTGAACAAAACCTGTTGTTTTTCACAGTCACATGTACCCAGCCCAGAGCAAGCAAAACCAGACTCTTAGGGCGTTTATAGACGAGACCAAAAAGGCGGCTGATCCTTTGATCAGCTGCCTTTCTTGGTGCTCGTTTACTCGCTGCGGCTGCTTTTTAATTCGCGTTGGAGGGGCAGGCGATCCTGCCCCCTCCGACACAGATTCCCGAAGTGCCGGCTTTACGCCGCACTTCCGGGTTTCGTGGGCGAGTGCGCATGCGCGGAAGGGCGCGCACTCGCACTCTACGCCGTGTCTGAACAGCAGACACGGCATGCAGAGAAGGCGCGGGGGGAAAGCTGACATTTAGCGATCCCGCTTCTTAGCGGGATCGTCTATAAACGCCCTTAGGTGCACTGGTGGTCTTTCCTGTCCTGCATCAAGGAATAAGAAGCTGGTAAGGAAGACATTTTGTGCCCTTTCCACTGCCCTCTTGCTCTAGGAAGCCCTAGGGAAACCCAGTAAGCTTGCATAGCTGGATCATGTACTTGGGAGTGAAAGTTGGGGGGGAAGCTTGGCACTTCTGGAGTTGGTTATGCTGTTACGGGTAGGGTTACCAGGTTTTAGAAACCTCAAAGTAGGACACCCCACACTTCCCACTACTATCCTGATTTGCATAATATGTATACATTAACTAACATAAAGTTTAAAAGTGTGTGTTTCCTATCTGTAGGTAGGAAAACAGTGCGCTGTGTGTCGGGTTGAGAGGGGCAAGGGGGGACTGGGTGGTGGCCCCGAGTTGTTCATTTATGTTAATGTGTACGTATTTGTGCAAATCAGGATAGCAGTGGGAAGTGTGGGGTATCCTTCTTTGACGTTTCCAAAACCTGGTAGCCCTACCACCAAGAGGCTTGTCTGGGTGAAGGAGAAAAGCAGACTGGTAGGAGAATGTACTGTTCTTGTGTGAAGATACTGAGGACTTGGAGCCAGGAGACTAGCGTTTGAATCTCACTCTGGCCAATGCACTCAACTGGGTGGCCTTGGGCAAATCACAACCTCACAGCCTCAGTTCCCCATCTGTAAAATGGGAATGTCTGTAGGTCTCTCACTGGGTGTTCTCCTCATCCTTGTCCATCTTAGATTGTAAGTCCACTGGGCAGGAACCTGTCTCTGAAAATCCGTGACTATAAAGTGCTGCATATGCCTAGTAGCATTATAGAAGTGATAAATAGTAGTAGAATGAGTTACAAGCTTCAGGCTGCCCTGTCGCCTCGTCCTGCAGATAGCAAAGATCCTCAGGCCGTGACTGAAAAAACAGAGTGTGGTAATGTCACCAGTTACCCATCCCTGTTGAGAAGCGCACTGCCATCGCCATCGGGAAGCTTGTCACATAAGACTCCTGCCACTCTGTTGCCTAGAAGTTTGGCATCAGAATGTCCATGGCAGACACCATACTAGTGGAGGTTTGTACAGTGATTGTGGAAGTGCTGTTGGACAGAGCAGAGCAGCTGCGTAACCCCATGGAGAGCTTTCAGTAGGAGGGGTTTCCGAACTGCATAGGGGCAATCACTGGGAGCCATATCACCATCGCCCACTGCATAAGCAAGGGGCTCTTCTCCATGGTGCTCCAAGCCATAGTGGGCCTCGGTGGCCAGTTTATGGATGTGCTGGCCAAGATACACAACACCCAGATCTTTCATTGGTTCCCCTTCTTTGGCTAAATGTACACTGGAGACTTTGAACCCTCCACTGAAACCTGCATTGAGGGGTGCTCATGAGGCCTATTGTTCTCAGGGACCCTGCCTTTCCTCTGAAGCCCTGGCTTATGAAGGCCTACAGTAAAGTCCACAAACCGGAGCAACATTACTTTAACTGGCAGCTCAGAACCACACACTGTTGTGAAAAGGTCTTTGGTTTTTTTAAAAAAGTCATGGATATTAACTGCAGCCAGAACTGATTTCATAAGAACATAAGAAGTGCCATACTGGGTCAGACCAACGCTCCATCGAGCCCAGCATCCTGTCTCGGACAGTGGTCAGTCACGAGGGCCTGGGAGAGGCACCCAATAGGTCACCATGCTATCCATTCCCTGTGGATCATTCCCCAGGCTCCCGCCAGTAAAGGGCTTTGTTCCCCAATGCTATCTGGTTAATAGCTGTTAATGGACCTATCTTCCAGAAACTTGTCCAAACCTATTTTAAACGCAGCTATACTGCTGGCCTTGACCACCTCCTCTGGCAGTAAATTCCACAACCTAATTGTACACTGAGTGAAAAAATACTTTCTTTTGTCTGTTTTTACTCTGCCACCTGTGAGTTTCATGGAGTGTCCCCTAGTTTTAGTACTAGTTGAGAGGGTAAATAACCGTTCC
>QEPC01015418.1:1338207-1350985 GCA_003113815.1 Sphenodon punctatus
GAATGCTACCCTGGAGGTTCTGGACTTCAGTCTACTACCTAGCAGCCTAAATTTGGCCTCCAGAACCTCCCTCTTACATCTACCTATGTCACTGGTGCCCACATGGACCACGACAACAGGCTCCTCCCCAACACTCCCTAGGATTCTGTCTGTGTCGCGTGAGGTCCGCACCAGGCAGGCAAGTTACCATGCAATCTTCACGGCCACCAGCAACCCAGCTGTCTACATTCCTAATAATCGAATCCCCAACCACAGCTGTCCTATTCCCACCCTTCTGGGCACACACCTCTGGAGAAATATCCTCAGTGTGAGAGGATAATGCATCACCTGGAACGCAGGTCCCAGCTACAGGATCATTTCCCACCATTCCAGTCTGATGCTCTCCTTCCTGGAGACCTTGCCTCTCCAAAGCAGCACAGGGGCTGCCGGAATGCAGGAGGGACCGTTCTACTATGTCCCTGAAGGACTCTTCAATAAACCTCTCTGTCTGCCTCAGCTCCTCCAGCTCTGCCACTCTAGCCTCCAGAACTGTACACATTCTCAGAGAGCTAGGAGCTCTTTACACCGGGTGCATACATACGACCTCTCTCCAACAGGAAGATAGTCATACATGTGACACTCAGTGCAAAAGACTGGATAACCCCCATCCCACTGCTGTCTGCATCTTATTTAGGGGGATCGTTAGGCTTAGCACTAGTTATGCGATTATGTACAATGGGACGTGGGTTAACTGTCCTGCACAAGTGCACTCACCTCACCAGGGTGTCCCACCCACAGCTCCTTCCCACGGCAAACGCCCTTGCAAACTCCTGTTTGCTATGCCTGTTCCCTAGCTCCTGCGCCGCTCTGCTCCTAGGTCGCTTGCTGTCTGCTCTCCTTCAGCTAGAGACAGCTCTCCTGCTAACAACCGCCACTTGTATTCTCTACAACATCTCAGAGACTGGTGTGGCCACATTGGAGAACCTCCCAAGTCTGGCGAGGCAGTGCCTGTTTCAGAACCAGCTGAACAGAGTGGAGCAGTGCGTAGCTGGAGCGATCCAAAACACCTTGTGCCAGCACATCAACCACAGTGCTAACATGAACACCTAACATCAGTGACACTTTAGTGAGCATCAGTGAACTGTTTCAAATGATCTTTTTTGTTATATCAATAAAACCTTTAACAATGTTTCCTGTTTTCCTCTGGTCCATCCAGACCCCCAACCGGGGGAGGGGTGGGGCATACTTTCTCTTCTTGCCCCTCTCTTTCCCCCATGCTATTTCACACCCTTTCCATGTGCATTCCCTATTGGCATTTACAGCATAGTCAGCTGAAGGTCTGAACCTGTTTTTTCCTGTTGGCATTCACAGGCTACCCAGGTCTGGGAATGGCTATATGAAGCACAGAGATGCTGCAGGCTACTATGCCGCCCACCCCCACACGTACATTGCTTATTGCTATGCGATATAGCCCCATGTGCCTCCCACCCTCACGTGCAAGTGCATGGCCAAAGGACTCCTCACCCTTCCCTTCCAACCTCTAGGCTAGACTACTGTAACGTGGCTACCCATGGTGATGGTTCGGAGACTGCAGCTGTTGCAGAATGTGACAGCCCATCTCTTGGTGGAACTGGGCCACCGGGAACATATTACACCAGTTCTTTGATTGCTGCACTGGCTGCCTATAGTCTTCCAGGTCCAATACAAGGTGTTGGTGCTTGCCTATAAAGTCCTAAATGGCCTAGGCCCAACCTATCTGCAGGACCGCCTCATCCCTCGAGTCCTGGATTGGCCCCTGCGGTCATCAGGAGGTGCTCTCCTCAAGGTGCCCTGAGTCTTCCGGGGGGCCACAATAGGGAGGGCATTCTCAGTGGCTGCTCCTTGGGTGTGGAACTCCCTGCCGTTAGAGGCCCATTTGGCCCCAGCTCTCCCCTCTTTTTGACATAGTTGTAAACCCTTGCTGTTCCCCCTGGCCTTTGGTGGGGAGGATGGGTAGGGTGGGGGTAGGAGGGTTTGGTTAAGAGACAGGACTTGCTTTAATCCTCCTATTTTGATGTTTTAAAAGTTTTATTGTGATTATAAGCCACCCCAAGTCACTGTGCAGGAGGGGCGGGATATTAAATTTGTTTAATAAGTAAATAAATAAAGTCCCAGTCCCCAAAGCGACTTATCGCTATGCCATACTGCCATTCTCCAAGTNATCATGGCTTTGCATATGGTCATTCCATTCTTGGACCTGTCTATCTTTTTGATTAATGCTTATAACCCCCCAGCAAACCAGGTTCAGACCTTCTGGCAAAGAATAAGAGAGGTAATCCTTGTACATCAAACAAAATACCCCAATGATGGACTGATAGCGGTGGGGGATTTAAACACTAGGATAGACTCGAATGCCTCTGACATGTCGGCGCTTGGTCTAAGGGATATGGATGACACATTGCTGGACATCAACATGGACAGAGTCTCCTTGGACCATGAGATAAATCAGGCAGGACATGAGTTGTATAAACTGACATTGGAAATGACTCTGATGATATTAAATGGTAACTGTGCCAGAGATACAAGAGGAAATTTGATATACATAGGTTTAGGTGCGGGCAGTGTCTTGGACTATGCCCTCCTTTCCCCAAATTTGACTGAGCATATTTTACATTTTCAGATAGGGGATCAGGTTATGAATGACCATTTTCCTCTACAGATTATTTTGCAAAATGACCATCCCCTTGTTAGCTTGCCTTCCGATTTGAGCATGACTGAGGTCAAAGGTACAGAATTAAACCGATGTTCAGTCCGCTGGTCACACAAAGTAGAGACTGAAGTTTTGACCTTCCTCATGCAGCCAGATCTCTGCTCGCTAGGTATGCAAATGAGGGCAACCAAAGATGTGAAAGAAGCCCTCTCATTATGGTCCCAGTTTGTGGACGATCTACGTTTGAGACTCACCTACACCCCTAAAGTGAGGAAATATCCCCCTAAGAGATAAGGGGTGGTGGGACAATGAATCCATCGATTAACAAGCCCACAGGAGAAGTAGCAGTCCTGCATATGCACTTGGAACTGGGTTGAGAGATGGAAGAAGTGGAAGACTTAATCAGAGCTCCAACAAGAAAAATATAAATCTGCATGTTTTTCTCACTTATCTGTGGGGAAGTTATATTGGAAATTTAAGTGTCCTGTAGGCAACTGAAAAGGTTATAGCACTGAAGAAGGGGGTGTCCCCGAAACGCGTCTGCGTGTGCTCCCCATGCAAGCCAACCTTTCTTAGTGTATAGTGGAATTCCCCCTATTATTGCCTGTTGTGCTCGTAAGTTCTGAGCCAATACATTTTTGTATAGTAGTATTTTTGGCTTGCTGTGGGTGATTTATCGTCAGGAACAATTGTGTGTTCTATATTACTGATGTACATTTATCATTGTTGTATTGATGAGGTTTACATTGTTATTTTAGGGTACATGTTTTTAATGGAATAACTGATTAAAGATTTCTAATGTTAAGTGGCTACTTTGGGGCTGATTTATGGCGTAGTATATTAACAGAGAGAGATACTATTCCTCTTACCCACTCTGTGCCTTTCTGTTTTTTCCTCCAGCGTGGTGTACGCCAGGGATGTTTGCTGGCACCAGTACNAGCTGCTGAGGAGTGTTTGTTTACACCTGGGTGCTTTGTGTCTCCTCCCACAGGTAACCTATTTAATTGAGTACTGCCTTGAGGGCACTGCCAAGGGCGAAGAGCCACTGGCGGGGCACTGGAGGCAGCACACTATCTCTGAAGAGGAGGAGACATTTTTCAGAGGTTGGGCGTCGCGCCTAAGGCCTTAGGTGCTGGCCGTGGGGGGGCTGGTTCTTTGGTCGCCTACTTTTGGCCTTATTCTAGTCTCTGGCTAAGGGCTAAGTCCACCATTGATATATTTTGAGAAAGAATTGATCTGAGCTGATTGGGTTTATATTTATTTTATATTTGTCTCTTGTATACCATATTGCCTTGTACTTATGGAAGTCTTGGCCACTGTGATGGCTTCAAAGAGTAAACGATCCCGGCCACAGGCAGTGTTGAGGTCTCCCCCTTCTAAACAAAGGAAAATGGACAGTTTTTTAAACTTGGGGGTCCAGCAAACAAATATGACGTACTGGCAGAGGGGGGGTTGTCTCCTGATTTATTGGGGCTCTCACATATGGATAGTCAGCTCTGTGTGTCAGGGATGTTAACTAAGCAGACTGAAAAGATTCAGGCTACGAGAGAAGGGAAGAGCTGAATGCTAGACCACAAGACTTGATGGAGGTGTTACAGAGAAGGGATGTTGGAGGTTTATCTCATACACAATATTCTGAAAAGCCCACTCCAATCCCCTCTTCTGTGGCACAGGGAGATCAATGTAACCCTTGAGATGAATTCATAGCTCAGTATGTCATGATTACTGCTCAAACCGTTCAATATTTATTCACACAATTGAACCTATTGTCTCAAAGTGGGAGAGCTGACTAATCTTTTAGTGAAGGATAATCCACGCTTGCACAAGGGTGTCCCTCCTTTACCACCTCTGAAAAATTCTGGAATGATGGAAGGGTTGGGGGGGTAACCATCAACAGAAATTTAACCCACTAGCTGAAGATGATCATTTGGTCTTTGATTTGTTAGACGATCATGATCAAAGGATTCCTACTCTTCACCAGAGGGCAAAGGACAAATTGGCTTTTAATATCACCCCCACGTCCCAAGGTAACTTACCATTCTGGAATTCCCCACTTGAAGCTGGTGAACATCTGAGGGTTTTGACTCGCCTCCCTATTACTAGCAAGGATATCCTGAGAGTAGAGGTTGTAGAATCTAACAGACAACGGAAGTCTGTAATTCTATATTTTACTAATCACCAAACAGTGACAGCTATCAAAGAAAAAGAGAAAAGAGAATTGGTCACCTACCTTTGGTGAATTATTTTCTCTCCTGCTCTCCGGATATTCCTCCTGTCAGGTAGCTCTCTGCTTAGACCTCCAGGAGGCAGAAGTTAAAAGTTCACAGTGCGCATGCGCACCAAGAGCTATCCCTCGCGTCAGTCATTTGCCAAGCCAAGGAACCAATCCTGCCTTCTTTGAAATCTCACCGGTGAACACAAAAACTAACACAATTAACTATAACCTCCCCCTTAACAATCCCTAAACTCTGGAAGGGGGTCGAACTGGCTAAGTTGTCCCTTGAGGAAAAAGAAAACTAAAACTGAATAAGGGGAAGAATACCACGAGACTAACTGTGCTTGTACCCCTACAACTCTCCCTGCTGTTTGGTAGGGAGGGCTGGAGGAGTATTCGGAGAGCAAGAGAGAAAAGAATTCACCAAAGGTAGATGACCAATTCTCTTTTCTCCCCCTGCCTCCGGCTACTCCCCCTGTCGGGATGTACCCAAGTGAACGTTGCCTCCAAAGGTGGGAACAAAGAGCACTGGGAGAGTTCAGTACCGCCTGAAGCATCCTTCTACCAAAAGCCATCTTGGCTGATCTATGTGTATTTAATTTGTAATGTTTGACGAAAGTGTGCAGGGAAGACCATGTGGCTGCTCTGCATATTTCCTCATAGGAAGCCCTAGCCTTGAAGGTGTACGAGGTAGCGGCACTCCNAGCCCTGGCCATCCAGCACTTTTTCTTCTTTTATGGACAACGATGTATTAAGGCAGCCCAAAAAATCATGGACGCTAAGTTGATAGCAAGAATGCTGTATGGGGTCCAAATCTGGGGCTATGACCGCCATGCAATCACCTGCCTACAACCAGTAATTAATAACTGTTGGAGATGAATTTTGATGATTCCCCCTTCATCTAGTCCAACTATTATAAACCTGGAATTGGGTAGTCAATCCTTAGCCGCCCAAATAGAAATACGAATATTGACACTTTGGGCTAGAACAAAGGATGCTTCTGAGACCTCTTTCCTGAGTTTGGCTATGTTGGAAAAGCTGCAGGACAATAAATGTGGCACGGATGGCTGGTGGGCTGACGTGAAAACACGCCTTTCGTCCCTAGGTTTCTCAGAGACCTTTTTTGCGATAATAAGAGCGGCTCTATTATTAAACTTCTTAAGCAATGAGTGCTAGATATAGATAGGCAAGAACAGAGGGCCATGGCCTCTAGATCATATATTTCTCCTTTCTACAAATATCTGATTCCGGCTAAGGGTGGGGCTTCATATATTCACAACTTAACTGATCCCGTACTTAGAAAAGCTTTCATCAGTCTAAGACTCCAAACTATGCGTTCGTCTGTCCTATTGGGAAGATATCAGAGAATCCCCTTTGGGGAACAGATTTGCCTCTGTGGTAGGGAGGTAGAAGATTTAGGCCATTACATTCTGACTTACCCCCTATACGATAACCAATGCAGACAACTGCAATAGGTGACCAGTTGGGATTTCTCTCGTCCAAAGATCCAACAACTAATTTATCTCCTGGAAGATACTGATCCCTCGAGAACTAAGCTGGTTGTTATTTACGCTACCAGAATTGCTAATATTTGTTTGAGGCATGAGATGAAGCTCCAGTTTGTCACTAGATAGGGTACCCACACTCGATTTGATGAGGGAGGGATTTGTATAGCCGACCCTGGGCACAACCGAGCTGATTTATGATTTTGACTGTGAAAACAAGCAGTTCTACGACATGCTATCATATGAGATGTATAGTTTTTATAAATCTGATTAACTCTTCTGTCCTGAGGTGCAGTATCTGCTTATGAATAATATTGTTAAAGTTATACACTTTATTTTATTTTTAGTTTGTTACTTTAATGTTTTACTTTCATCTTTCATATGCTGATGATACTCAGCTATACCTCTCGTTTTCTACCGACCCAGACCCTGCTATCTCGGTGCTATCCCAATGTTTGGAGGCCGTGGCGGATTGGATGCGGCGGAGCAGACTGAGGCTCAACCCAGATAAGACGGAGGTGATGGTGGTGGGGAGGGCGAAGGGGGTGGTGGCCCCCCTGATTGGGGGGGTTTGCCCCCCTGTAGCTCAGCAGGTCCGGAGTCTGGGGGTCATATTGGACGCAGACCTGCGGCTGGAGCGGCAGGTGGAGGCAGTCGCTAAGGCTGCCTTCCGCCAGCTTTATCTGGTACGTAGGCTGCGTCCGTATGTCTCTGGCCCGGACCTGGCCTCCCTCATCCATGCCTTCGTCACCTCGCGGCTCGACTACTGTAACGCGCTCTACGTGGGGCTTCCCTTGTTCTTGGCCCGGAGGCTGCAGCTGGTGCAGAATGCGGCGGCCCGTCTTCTTACGGGGACGGGTCGCCGGGAGCACATTACACCGGTGCTCCGAGCGCTGCACTGGCTGCCGATAGTGTGCCGGGCCAAGTTCAAGGTCCTAGTAATGATCTATAAAGCCCTATACGGCCTTGGCCCCTCTTACCTTAGGGACCGCCTCGCCCTTCGCGCCCCGGAACGACTCCTGCGGTCTGCCGGGGGTGCCCTCCTGGAGGTCCCCCGTGTTAAGCGGGGGGCCACGATGGAGCGGGCATTCTCGGTGGTAGGGCCGCGGCTGTGGAACTCCCTTCCGGAGGAAGCTCGCCTGGCCCCAAGCCTTTTAACATTTCGGCGGAACTGTAAGACCTGGCTGTTTGCCCAGGCCTTTGGGAGGGAGGGTGGGGGGGGTAGTTTTTAATCCCCCGCCCATTTATTTATTTATTACTGTCCTTTTACCATGTTTTATTGAGATGTTTTATATTTATATTTTAAATTGTTCTTAATTGTTTTTGACTGTTGTTAGCCGCCCCGAGCTGCGTTGCAGGATGGGGCGGGATATAAATTTACAAAATAAAATAAAAAAAATAAAAATCTTCATTCGGTTTATGAATTTGATTATGAATCTGTTATGGCCATGTGGCTTACAATAAAGTATTATTATTATTATTGGTATTATTATATACACAATATCTAGTTTTTATATATATACATACATATACACACACACACACATATATATATACACACACAGAATCTAAGCTAAACCTAACCTATGTATAATACAAAATATTCCTATCCTTTAATCCTAATATATATAATAAAACAGCTTTGTATATCTAAATATCTAACCTAGGGGAGACAGACAGGAAGGGAAAAGTAAAACTCAGAGGTCTATCCACTATCTCTAAGCTCTCTCTCTTCTATAGCTATCTTCAATATATATATCTAAACTAAACTACCCCGTGTGTGTGTGTGTGTGTGTGTGTGTGTGTGTGTGTGTGTGTGTGTGTGTGTGTGTGTGTGTGTGTGTGTGTGTGTACACACAGGCAGGGGGAGGAAAAAGGTAAAAAGTAAGGAATAAGGTAAGGGGTAAGGAATTGGAAAGGTAAGGTGGTAGGGATATATACGGGAGGATTTTTAGCACAAACACCAGCAGATTCTGCAAATGCACCCTGAGAAAGCAATAGCTAACAAAGAACCAGAGTCAAGCAGCCCATCCCTACAGTATAAAGGGCTGCAGTGCCCTCCCCCAGAATTCCCGATTGGTTCTGGGAGACAGGAGGGATTGAGCAATCACACGGTGCCATTCAACTGTCTGGGACCTGCTTGCGCTGCTCATTGGCCAGCAATTACATCCATCAGGTCCTTTCCCTCCCATCACAGGCCCAGTTCAAGAGTTCAACTCTGAGATGTCTGTTCCCTCCTCCCCTCACCACATTTGCCTCCAAAAAACACCTGCCAGGCAATAACAAAATTAATAACGACTTTTGCTATCGTTATTTTGTTTTTATCATTTTCATTATTACGATAACAAAAATGACAAATTTCATTTTAGTTATTGATATAATGAAAACGACATGCACACCCCTAATCTCCTTGCTCCCCCACAGTTGATCACGCCGTCTGGCCCATCAGATTGGTGCCAGAGGCAGACCCAGGGCCTGTCCTGCTGCTGGCAGTCAAGGCAGGCCTTGGCAACAAAGACCTTGCATTCTGCAGCATTCTGCCACGCCAGCTGCCTTGCCTATTCTTCCTGACCACGCTGTTAATGGCATCCTGGATCTCATCCACCTGCCGCATCATCTCCCGAATCAGCTCTCTTGCCAAATCCTCCCTGTGGACCTACAAGTTCTGGTTCTTCTGGGTGCGGTTTGTGGCTGACGGTTCCATGATTCACCCAGGTCTTATTAGAAATATTAGCCATATTATTTCAGATAGTTTGTGAATCCTTTTGGCTACAAAAAGCAACACTAGGTTTGTCTTTTGATGCTATTTCAGGGCTGGATCACAAGCACTCAAGATAAGCCTGAGGGATCTGGTGTACGCGTGTCTAAAACAGAGTGAAACAGCGGATGTGTTTGTGTGCGCTAGTGTGAGGTGGCTGGAGTGCAAGTCTGTGTCTAAGTCAGGAGTTTGGTGTATACAACTGTAGTGTTTTGCTGTGTTGGGGGGAGCGTGAGAAGGCTGTGGTTGCTGAGTATGTTGTGACACTGTGAGGGCTCATACAAATATGAGCCTGAGGGCAGTGGTGCATGTATATGTATGTTTGTGAGGGGGGCAAAGTATACTGAAGGATAAGCTTGATATTTTTGGACAATCGCATCCTCCTCACCACTGGCTATACTACTTGGTAGTTCCTCTGGAGTAAGTGCCAGCTACCCTGGTTTTTGGATGGGGTGGCTGTGTGTATACATCTATCTCTCGAGGACAGCATCAGGTTCATTGCTTTAGACAACAGTCATTCCAGTTACTAGGATCTGTAAACAAAGATCCTAGGATGTGTACCTGGGAAGCCATTTTGACTTCTGTTGCAGACAACGAACAGCACTGTTTCTCCAGGTTTAAAAAACCATGTTGGGTCATGGTAACAGCTTCCTGCTGCGTTATCAGAATGCACTGAAGCCTGCACTAGCCTCCTGCACACTCAGGCCCATGTCATCATATTCTTCTGAAGCAGCACTCTGAAGAAGAGGATGCCAGAAGAGATAGGAACATACTCACTGGGTGACTTTGGACCAGTCACATTATTCTCTCAACCTACCTCACAGGTTGTTGCCAGGATTAAAAAGCGGTGTTAGCTATATGTAAAACACTCCCGAGTGCCATGGCAGGGGGTTGCTATATAAAAATAAAGATTATTATTATTAATTATTATTATTTTTAACATAAGGTGTTTTCAGATGTGTAATCTGCTTTAGCGTGGGTTAATCCGGGTGTCACCATCACATCTGAAAGCGGCCATCAGATGTTAGCACGGTGTAGCTCACCGACAGTGGTGTTTAGCCCAGGCTGTCACTCGGGGAAATCCCCGCATCACAAACCAGGCTAAGCCCCACCACGGTTGGGAGTCAGCTGCTAGACCCGGAGTAAAGCGAGCTATCATATCCTATAGCCCGCTTTACTTACCACAGTCCAGACTGCCAGTGGAGGCCGGTGGCATGGTGGCTGTCACTGACCACCTGTCATCCAGGAGGTGGAGGTGGGGCGGGGTGCTGCATGCAACACCGGGATGTGGATGTGCGGATGCCCATCTATACGTCTCCCCACCCTCTTCCCGACTCAGCTGCCATAGCATTTGTTCGACGGCCGGGAACCAAAGGCTTCCAGTACGGCCCGGAGCAGTACATACATGGCTGTGGAGGCAGCCGACACATATGAAAGCATCCAATGATCACCAAAGTAGGGGATCAGCGTAACCCTGTGCAACACAAGCTGGAATATGTACATCGCTGGCGCTATATAAATACTTATAATAATTAATAACACCACCACCACAAGCTGGAATATGAGACCAGACAAGATCACCTCTCTAACAGAAAGGGGTGAGAAATTAGATGCTGAGCTAGAACAAACAGGGTGAACTGGTGTGGAGACTGGTATGATGCAGGGAAATACAAGTTGCTTACCTGTAATGTTTCTTCTGCATGTTGTACCCTCAGTGCAGTCCCACTAACGGTGTCTTTGGTTCCATCTAGCCGCCAACTCGGAGAATAGCAAGCCCCATCTCCCTGACATCACTCCTCTCACCCTGCTCATAAATAGATGCATGTAAGTCCCCCCAGTTAATACATAAGCATCTGTAAGGGGGAAGTGGGGGAGATCTGGGTACAACTTGAAGAAACTTTACAGGTAAGCAACTTGCATTTCTTCTTCATTCCCTCTTCAGTGCAGTCCCACTATGGTAGACTAGAAAGCTAGACAAGGAGGTGGGTTGCAGCTGTTAAATATGAAATTTATTGGAATCAAGTAAACAGATAATTTAAAACAGATCTACTAAAACTGGCCTCTGCCTGAGCGGCGAGGTCTAAAGCATAAAATGTAATAAAGGTAGAGGAAGAGCTCCAAGTAGCTGCTTTACATATATCAACCAGAGGAATGTTACGAAGAGCAGCCACTGATATAGCCATGGCTCTTGTGGAATGTGGCCTGACCCGAGGACAGCGGTAATCCTGAAACATGATGAGATTTTAAAATAAACTCCCTAATCTACCTGGAAATGGTTTGCTCTGAAGCTTGACATCCCCACACAGAATAAAAAGGGCATTGGAACCTCTAAATGGTTTAGAAATTAGTATGGTTGAGATACAATAGGAGAGCCCTACACACATTGAGTTTATGTAAGGTCTCTTCTCCCTATGAAGAAAGGAAAATTGGGCACTTACCTCCTGAATTTTCCTTCTACTGGGGTCCTCCTGGACGGCCAGCCTTAACAGTAGGTAGATCCCGCCATCATCCAGTAGGAGGCAGACATAACGATTTTTCACACTTGGAGGTTCAGGGATCTTCCTTACTCCAGAGTATCTCAACCTTTTGAACGGTCTAAGAACTTTCTAATAACGACAAGTAACTATGTACATTGTCAATGTTATTACTGTGATAACAATAAACAGGAGTGCCTGCTTTTCATGCACTTCTTAATTTATGGCAGTCTAGTCAACCAGCAATCCAAACTTGCACTACAGATTTTCTTTTCAAATAAAAGATTTCTTTGAAATCTGGTCCCCCCCCCCACCAGAATTGCTCTTCATTCCGGGTGGGTTTGGCCATCCAGGAGGACCCCCAGTAGAAGGAAAATTCAGGAGATAAGTGCCCAATTTTCCTTTCTCCCTGGGGGTCCTCCTGGATGGCCAGCCTTAACAGTAGGGACTTTCCCAAGCGGTGTCCCTCAGAATTTTCTGAATTTTAATATAAGGGGAAGGGATAAATGAAGAGGCTCTTGAACTGTTCTCCGTTTCTCTTATATAACAGCCTGCAGTACCCTTCTCCCAAATGCTGCTTCAGCTGACTCGTGTAAGGGGAGTTTATAGTGCCTCGTAAAAGAATGTAAAGAGGCCCAAGTTGCCGCCTTACAAATCTCTCCATAAGGAGCAGCCTTCCTGAATGCTTGTGTGGTTGCTGCCCCTCTTAAGGAATGGGCAAATATCCCTTCAGGGGGAATTTTCCCCCGAGCTCTATATGCCTCCTTGATGCATAGGGTTAACCAATGAGCTAGGACTGACTTAGAGGCCTTCTTTCCCTTATTGTGTACCCCGTAAGAAACAAAAAGAGGTGTAGACTGTCGAAAAGGGGCTGTACGTTTCAAGTATATTTTGAGAGCCCTGGTGACGTCCAGGGTATGCCGAATTTTTTCTTTCTGATGGGAAGGATTTGGACAGAAGGAAGGAAGAATTATTTCCTGTTCCCTATGAAATAAGGAATTCACTTTGGGAAGGAAAGCAGGGTCAAGTCTGAGGGACACTGACGATTCTCTAAACCTGCAGAGGTGAGGTTCAATTGACAGAGCTCCCAGCTCTGAAATCCTCCTAGCTGTTGTGATACCTATTAGGAATGCAATTTTCAGAGACAGGTAGAATAAG
>QEPC01015418.1:1364782-1402485 GCA_003113815.1 Sphenodon punctatus
AAGTCAGAGATCAATTTGGAGGTGGGTGCACACAAATACGCCACTGAAAACATTGTAGCAGAAATATACGTCCGCCACCTCCTCAACCTGGGTCAGGTCCCCACATATCTGAAAGATCGCCTCTTCCATTGTGTCCCATTGTAATCCTCATGGTCAGCTGGGAGCGCACTCTTGCAGGCACCACCTCCCGGCCAGGTTTATACAACAAGGGCCCGCAGAGAGGCGTTCTCAGTTGCTGCCCCAGTGTTGTGGAACTCCCTTCCCCTGGAGGTTTATCTAAGCCCAAGTTCAAGTATCTTCCAAAGACCGTGCAAGACCTTTCTTTTGGCCAAGCGTTTAGCAGGTGGAAATCAGGGTTGGGTGGGGATTGTTAGAGGGAATTGGGGTGATGTTTTTAGGGGACTTTTTTATTTTTATGTATTTTATGAATTCTTATTTTGTAAGCCACCCTGAGCTGTAGGGGAAGAACAGGATATAAATTTAATCTCTGATCAGTTCTTCCTGCTGCCAAGTAGCATGAATGCTCCTCTCCCTATTTTGAGAGACCAGAAAGCAGAGAGGTGAATTTTTAGAGGAAGCTAAACACTTCTGATGGGTTCTGGAGCATTCCAGCTCTGTAATAACAAAGCACTAAACAGGAAGGCGCCCGACAGGCTCTTAGAATCAACCATGGCTGAGCAGGAGATGACAGTAGTCAGACCTTTCCGCTTGGACTCTACTTTATTTGGTAAAACTCAGAAACAAACAACAGAATTAGCTTTCTGACCCCTTCGTCCCTGAGAGAGCCACAAAGCCTATGGGGAAGAGAGGCCTTTTCTGCTCACTTGGTTTCACCACTCAGACAGGTCTCTCCACAAGCCCACATGGGTGCCATCCCCATCCACCTAACACCAGTGACAACCACCTAGCCACACCTTTTCCAAAGGCAGGAGGAAGAGGCTTCCACTTTAAATACAAGGAATAAAAAAAAAATCAAATAAAAAGAAGATACTAGAGACAACAGTGAATGAGTGAGCCATTGGGGGGTAGGTCTGGGTATGGGGCACCCCTTTGCAAAGAGCTAGCAGTTACCCAAGGGGAACAACTGGCTTGGACCAGTCCTCGGTTAGGTGAGGTCCACCAGACTGGTGAATCCAAGCAGAATTGATGTCATGCCCAGTCAACATTGCATCCACAAGTCCCTAGCGAGATGGCTTCAGTTCAGAGATTCCCCACTTCCACCTGGGCACATAACTGCAGCCTGTGGTGTTGTAGTGCAGCTGGCTAGGGGCTGCAGCTGCAGGTGGGAAAGACTCCAGATACTAGCACGGAGGAAGGTATGAGGAGATAACTCCCAATCCAGCTAGTGGATCCGGGTCAGCTCCTCCACGATCTTTATCAGGTCATCCACTGTGGCCTCTCTCTTCATCCCACTGCCATCATCAATCTACAAGGAGACAGAGGCATTAGGAGGAACACAGCCTACCTGCAGACCTCAAGAAATGTGTGCAGCTCTCCATGGATAGCAGTATTAATGCACTGAGCGCAGGGCTGGCACCAAGGACTAGCACCTCAGATGACCCAATTCATCTACTGTTGAACTGGCCTCCAAAACTCACCTGTAGGTTAGCTACCACCTCCTGCATCTTGGGCCGGCTGATATCCAGGAAACTTTCAATCAAGTCCCCATCAATGAATCCTGTGGCTGGCTCTGTCTTGCGCTCTGTGTGAAATGATCTCCAGGTGCAAATGAAAGTCAAGGAGCAAAAAACACTTTCAGCTGCACCAGCTTTAGACTAGCCTCACCCAACCCAACATGATGTAAACATTGGGAAGTATGTACCTTGGGGAGCCAGCTTCCCAAACACAGATATAGCATGAGTGAACACAATGTGTGTTGGGAAAAGATTAAAAATCCAATAGTCAATTTATATCTAGAATCTGCTGAGACTTTTAGAGCAGGGGCTGTGCCTGTATTTGCAAGTGCCCAGCTCAATGGAGCCAGAATGGAGCCTTTAGACACCAATACAACAACATTATTAATAAATGTAAACATAGTGACAGCCTAAACCTAAGTCCAGAGTAATACGGTTGAAGCATCCTACTGTACTACTGGTAAGGTCCCCAGGACACTGACCTGTCTACTGAATTTAAGTATACAATGAGAAATGCTTGTGATCAGAATTAATCCAAGATCCTATGAAAACAATGCATCCTTTTCCTCTTTTTTCAGACCCAGACTTAGCTATTGGAGCTAAGACAGAATTTTCAATATCAACCTGTCTTATTTTTGACACAGTGTAGCCATGGTTTTTGTTGTTGCCGCTGCACTGATAAGCTCTGAACTATTCTAAGCTCCTACATGAGAGTGTCTCAAATTGTAGGTTGAGACCCCAAGAGGGTCTGCAGATTGGGGGAGGGGCGGGGGTGTCACACTGCATGTCTTTACTACAGTCATGGAATTATACCACATCTCAAGATGTGGTCAAACAGATCAAAAGCTGATCGTAGGGAAGGTGGAAGTGAGCAAGCAGACAAGAAAGTGAGGAAGGATATAAGGAGTGTTCAATCTTGCCCACACTCTTGATGACTTTGTTGAGTCTGTTCTGCATATCCAGCAAGAGATTGTACCAGCTTTCTGAGAGGGATGTCACAAGTCCTGGAAGAGGTGAGGGAGTGAATTTCAATGGATATAACAATTTCTTGACAATACTGTCAACAGTTCCCACCATGCAATCACATTGGCCTGCAGGGACTACCAAGATATTGCCTTGCCAATGACTGCAATGAAAGTTAAAGCCTTTCTAGCTGTAATGTACTCCAGAAGGGTGCTACCACCTAAACTACTTCTGCAGCATTTTTCTGTGCCCCACAGCATTGCTCCATCTAGTTTCCCAGGTCCCCGTGCTGGAGGATTTCATTCATTCATTCGTTTATTAGATTTTTACCGCACCCCTCCTAAAAACAGCTCGGGGCAGATTTGAGGGTGTCTCCCACTCATACGAGAGGGATGGGGAGGAGCTGGGGTCCCTGACTGGCTCTAGCCTTACCAATCATTCCATTGACTGTGCCAAAAAGCACAGAGCCCTGTGTTGGCGTAGATGTCTCGCCAAGGTTCTGCATGACCAGGGACCCATGGCAGAAGACATTGACGAACTCGCCCAGGTGGAAAAGCCCCACCTCCTGTAGGTGCTGGCGTTCCTCATCAGTTGTGGCAGCACTGAAACACAAACACTCTTGTTAGACAATGGGTAAGAGCAACCCAGGCCAATATGGGCTCTGGTACACACCACAGACACAGCTCTATCACTCAAAGCACACATGATGACCCAGCACAGCCTTCTCCCCCTAGTTTCATAGGAAAACGTCCCAACTGCTCACATCCACTTCTACGAGCTGGCTCACCTGTCCTTCTGGCACACAAACAAGTTAAAGGCATTCTCTGCCCCCAGGAAGTTGTCGTCATCCAAGATCTCCACTGCACTCATCCAGTTTGGATTAAAGTCACGGGCAATCTTAAAGGGAGAATATTAGCAGATATTAGCAGAGCACAAAGCTGAGTCTGAATCACAATACCCAAAATGAAGATCCATCCTCTTTTCCATCCAACAAGGCTGGATCATGGAGCGCACCTCCTCCACCCATACTACGGGGGGAGGAGGAAGATGTCTGCACATACACATAAGCACCTTTGAGCAGCACAGAACAAAGCTTGAAATTCTATAACTCCAGATAGTGAATAGCTATGACCCTGCCTCCCATGGTGAGATGCTCACTGCAACTTCCTACAACAGTCAGGCTTTTCAGAGGGATCATCAGACCTACAGAAAATGCAGACAGACAAACCTTTCCCCAGCAAGATGAGTACCCTAGCAGGACACCCTACAGAACCAGTGTCTGGGCCAATCCCAAAAACAAGAAAGCTGTAACCAGAAAACAAGTCAGTCAGCTTTCCCCTCTATTATGAACATCAGACTTCTTGCCAAATCCCTTTATCCAAGGGCCTAAGCCATAGAACTAAATGTCCCAGCAGCAGCTTATCTCATAAAAACCTACAGGAATCTCCAAAGGGACTTCAGGAAGTCACAATTACTCAGGGCTGTCTTCTGAAGAGATGTCCATCTACCTGCTAGTCCCCCAAAGAGACCATGAGGCAAGAATGCCCACATTTATTTTTCCTCAAATCACCACACTAAAAGCTCTCCCCTTTTCTGAAAACCCCAACCTATAAACAGAAGCCTCCTATTCCTTGGATCACCCAGATTAGAAATGAACTGATACCTCCTCAAAGTTCCCCTCCATGGGTTTATAGGCAAGCAGCAGGACTGAGCGCATCAGATCTCCAACTAGAATGAAGTCACCCTTTGTCTTCACGTAGAGAGCCATGATGTTGTTATAATGATTGCACTCTGTGCGTAGCTCCTTCTCTGCTGTCCACTCATACAGACGCACCTAAGGGAACATGTAGAGATGTAAGCCATGGCCCAGAAACATCCTCCTGTGCAGCTGAATGAACCCACCTCTATACATGCTGGGTCATGCTGGGTCAGACCAGTGGTCCATCTAATCCACTTACCTGTCCCGGGCAGAGGCCAGCAACAGAGCATATAATAAGTGTCATCCACTTCCTGTCATTGACTCCCAGTTTCTAGCCCTCTGAGACTTAGGGACATCATGAACATGAGATTACATCCCCTCACTGTCTTGGCTAATTGTCACCAATGGATCTATCCTTCATGGATTTGTTTCGTCTTCTTTTTTTAAACACGGTTATACTATTAGTCATCGCAACATTCCCTGGCAACGAATGCCACAGAACAGTTGTATGTTGTGTGAAAAAGTTGTTTTAAACCTGCTGCCTGGAAAATTCACTGGGCAATCCTTAATTCTGTTAGAACAACAGGTAAATAACAGCTCCCTATTCATTTTCTCCACATCATTCATGAATTTATAAACCTTTTCATAGCCTTCCATGGAACCTTACCGTGCTGTTTATGCTGGCTAGGAGCTTCCCATTAAACTCCACCATGGAATACACTGCCCCTTTGACTTCCTTCTCAGCCAAGCTCTGCAGTTTACCTAGGATACAGACCAATAAGACACACATGCATCTTCACGCCTCTCTCGCAACAGCAGCTATTATAGCCTCAGAGAACTCAAACAAGGAGCTTTAGATAAGCCTTTAGTTTTGCCATGACAAAAAGAACATCTCTGAACCCGTTTGTGTGCAGTGCCCACAACTGCGAAGCCAGGAAATAAGCCTGTAAGGGCCATGGGACAAAAAAACCCTTTGACATGAAACTGGGATGAAAAACTGTTGTACCATTTTGGAAAATGGTAACAAGGTAAGCCATAAAAATGACTTGCTCATTCCTTTCAGCTAGGGTAGTAACAAGACGTCATTCACAAGCAGCGAGGGAACATATATCATAGATCCCAGAAGCAGAAGAGCCTGGAAACACAAACCATTTCATGGACAGTTCCCAGCCATCAGGAAATCTAATAACTTCCAGAGAGTCTGTAAGGGCCTCACTGCCGACCCACAGCAATGTGCACTCCCTATTCTAGTGGAAGAGATGTCCCGTGACTGACCCCTTGTGAGAAGGCATATAATGCTCTTACCATCAGAGTAGTGAAATACCACAATACGACCCTGCTTGGGTTCAGCCTCCTCAGGATACACCATGGCTGTGCCCACAATAAAGTATGTGTTGGGGTCCTTGCCCAGCTTGCAAGAGACCAGGCTCAGTGCATACTCGTTCTGCAGAAACTGGTGAGCATGGAGCACTGAAGGCAGGAAAGAAAGTAAACTCAGAATGCAGTAGGGAAGATCCCCTACAGCTTCAAGTCAGATCCACATCCCCAGTGTGCAAGAATCAAAATTTGCCCTGGACACAGTTCTACACCCTGCAAGGCTCTAGTTCTCATCAGCTGGAGAATTGTTGATCCCGCCCAAGACAGAAAGAATGGAGTGCTGGGAGGTGAGTACCTTCAAAGGTGTGCTGATCTATGATGAGCAGGTTGTGTACTTCCACCTCTTCTCCAAATGACGTTTCATGTGTGGCTGTGCTGCTAGAGAACAGCTTGCTGGAGCTGACACTGCTAGACAGGGCCTGGAACACAGAAAGATCAGTTACTCCTTTAAGCTGCTTGCAGTGATCTGGGACTCCAGGAGGGCAAAGGGGATGAGAAAGCAGGAAATGCAGAACAGGGGAAAGGAAACTAACTAATCCTGGAAAATGGGGCAAAACCCTTTCCTCAATGCATCACTGAAAGGGAAACATCCAGGCTTTGGCAGCTTAGGAAAACATCAGCACACTGTATGTGGAGGCTGTGCTGTCATTAACCAGGAAGAAAGTTTAGACTGAAGCCCCTTTAAGAAACAAAAAATGTTGGTGATTTAAGGTTCCATGACAGCTGTTTGTACATCAACCCTGAGGAGACAACGCTACCAAAGCATACTGGAGACAAACACCCTCTCCTGTATCTGATGAGAAATAAGTGCAACAATGCTAAAGAAACACAGGAAATTAAGAGGAAAGAGGCAGCCCCAGAGACAGAAAAATTTAGCCTCCCTTACATACTGCCCAAACCCAGACTGCCAAAGACAATGAGTGGGGGAGACAATTATCCTAACAAGTGCTCAAACTCAAGGTGACAAGGATGATAAGACTGTTAAGAACAACATATTTTCCCCATGTGTCTTTAAGGTAGGTCCATGTTAGCAATACCAACTGCTCTCAAACAGCCAGAGCCCACCCTTCAGGGAGCTTCCTTTCACCTGAGTGCTTGCACTGGGTCTCAGTGCTGTAGTGCCTCCGCTGGCATCCTGCACCTCAATGCGACTGGAGAGCACACCGAAACACTGAGACACCTCCTGATAGCAGATCTTCCTGCATGACAAACACAGCAAGTCACATGGGCAGGGATTCCTCAAACAGAGGGGCGAATGCACAGGTAATGCTAAGGAGGCAATGGGCTGAAGTCAACACCCCCTAGAAAATTAGGCCACATGACCATGCATATGAGGATTCCTCGCCATAGCTCCAGCCACCATTCTTGTTGATTCATCCATCCCCATAGTTCCAGACACCAGAGGAAAAAACAGAGCTTGGGGAATAGAAAGCAATGTTGTTCCCCATCAGTGTGACTCTCCCCTCTTGCACACTGGGTGCTGACAAACAACCTTTGCCTATGGCTCCCCCTCTGCTCACCTGGGTGACTCATAAAGGGGAACTGTGCGGATGTGCAGCTTCTGTATCTCGTCAATAGTGCCAATTGTCAAGGTGCTGTTGTTGGCCAATGCCAGACTGTGAAAAAAGGAGACGATGTCAGTCAGTAATAGACTTACCCAGCAAGGAACCTCAATGCGTAGAGAGCCTCTGAATCCAAGGCTCTTTACTCACATAACTGGGGCAATGGAAGAACATGAAACCCAACAATGCACTGATATTGAGGCAGAATGTTCTGGCAACCAGAGCGGCTGTGTGGAAGTAGCAGCAGCTCAATCAGTGCGTCCTGTTGCTGGGCACAGATTTCTCACCATGGCCCATGGAAACCAGTGTTAACTTGCCCGCCAGAAAAATATGAAAGAAGTCAGGAGCTCAGCAAAGAGAGAAGAAAACAAGATAGCTTGTCTGCTTCTCAGAGAAAACAAAGGGAATCTGAAATCATGCAGCAAAAGCAGAAAGCGACAAATGAGAAGTCCCTCAGACACCAGCAAAATGATCTGACTACTCAGAGAACCCAAGATGCTGTAGTGTACCAATTAGGGCCTAAAAAGATCAGATGTATTTGTAAAAGTGGCCAGACATTAAACGGTTATATGTTTATCTTAACTCTTGCAGACATGTCCAATTTGCATTTATTTTAGAATTTTTTGGTTAGCATAGTGCTGAGTTAAAGTCATTCATTGAGTTATCCAGAATATCTGTTCCCAGAAATGAGATTTTAAAAACGCTTAAACTTCGCATGCCTTTTAATAATGGTAGCAATAGCTTGACTGCAACTTCACTGTTAAAACAACGTTGACTTCACTGAATGGTTTATGTAACTACACTGAGTATTAAACCTGCAGTTAGATCAGAACACGCTTAATAGTGGCTTTTATAGTGTAATTTCTTTCAAAGTGAACACTTTAAAAGCCTAATTCTTTGTAACGTGCTTTCCAACTTGTAAAGGTCAGAGCTGTAAATTTAACCTTAAATTATTTTTACAATAAAATGTTGTTGAATGTTGTTTAACCAATGAACTGATATCCTGGCTCTATGAGTCACCAATACCTCTACTGGGCAGGAAGAAACCCTGAACATATAAGGGAGGGTTGCAGATGGACCATAGCATCTTAGCCCCGCGAGACAGAGGCCACAGGAAACCCAGACAAAAGAGAGGACTATTGCAGGACTCACCTATGCACTGTATGTCGTGGAATATTGAAGGGCTGAAGACTAAGCTACAAGATAGAGAGTGGAGAGACTTTGTAGGGCAGTGCGATGTAGTATGCCTACAAGAAACGTGGGGCTCAGCAGTGGATATACCCTCTTTAAAAATAGAGGGGTTCGCTACATATGGGGCTCCACCGATCTCCAAAAGCAAGAAGGAGCGACAGTCAGGAGGGGTCATTACTTTTATATCTTCAAGCCAGGAGCTTACAACAGAGACAATTCCTATGACGGTTAGGAATTGTGTAGTTCTTGCGCCGAGATCCCCATGCTGGGGAAAGTTCGTAGTAATTAATATATATGTGCCCCCGGAAACTTCACTTTACTATGACCCGGATATTTGGGATCACTTGGATCAGTTAATAGGTACATTATCTCTAACACTTCCCCAGAGTACTATTTTGTTATGTGGGGACCTCAATGCTAGGGTGGCTGCCCTGGATGAGGAGCTATTGGACCCTCAAATTTGTTCGACTTTGCGACTCCCTGCCTGTAGCTCCCAGGATACTGTAGTTAACAGTCATGGTCAGAGGTTAGTGGATTTATTAATTAAACAGGGGCTTGTAATCCTGAATGGACATACTTTCTCGGATCCATGGGGGAATTATACTTTTGATTCCGTCTTGAGTCAAGTGTAATAGATTACATTTGTGTTTCTTCCTTAGCCTTCTCAAAGGAAATAGACCTCCAGGTTCAGGAGCGTCATGAAGGGAGTCATTCTTCACTACTATTGCGCCTAGAACCAGAGGGAAAGTGCCTGACTGCAAGGGGAAATCAGGAGTCCCCTAGGAGGAGTATGCTAACTAAGTGGACTACTGCAGCAAATTTAGAGGTAGCGGGCTTATTATTTACTTCAGAATGGCTAGGTGCCAGAAATAGTTTCCTGGTTATTGAGGATTCTAGTGTCCTGTATGGTTATTTGTCAAATATGCTGGAGAATTTGCGTGCCCACGTTAGTAAGCTGGTGTCAGCCTTAGGACCTACAAAGAAGCAAGGCCTCAAAAACCTGGTATGACCAGGAGTGTAGGCAGGCGAAAAAGTTGCTTATAAAAAAGAGGAAAGCTTGGTGCAAGTGACATGTAGAGGCGGACTGGGCTGAGGTTCTTATACTGAGGGAATATCATAAACTTCTAAGAGAGAAGAAGGAGGCAAAGGCCGATCATACATGGGCCCAAATCCAGGTGGCATCAAGAACGAAAGACTCTGCTAAGTTTTGGAACTTGATAAATGGCTGGTGTAGCAAAAAGAGCCCTTTAACTGAGCAAAGTATAGAACTTTGGGTAAAGTATTATACCAAAATGTTCCAGAAAACTGAACCACTGGTCTACTATTCTGATTTTGAATATATTAAGGCTGGAGGTAGTACGTTTGACTTCCTTCTTTTTGTCTCTGAGGAGGATGTCTTTTTGGCACTCCGCAAATTACAACGGGGTAAGGCCTCCGGCCTAGATGGGATCCCACCTGAAATGTTCATAGATTTTATGACATGGTGGGCCCCTCTTCTTGCTAAGCTTTTTACAGTGATAAATATTAGCAAGAAAGTACTGTGTAAATGGGCAAGGGCAATAATAGTGCCCATTTTTAAGCAAGGTCAGTTAACAGACCCAGCCTGCTACAGGCCTATTAGCCTGCTACCGATTCTAGGCAAATTGTATGCCAGAATACTTTTTACAGCTTTAGAAAAATGGGTCCAGCTGGATCATCCCCTTAATGAAGAACAAGCTGGCTTTTGTCACAGTAGGTCTACTTTGGACCACTGCTTCGTGCTAAATCATTTAATAGATAAGTATGTTAATGTCAGACGCGGGAAGTTATTTGTCACATTTATCGATTTTGCGAAAGCTTTTGACATTGTGTCCCGGGAATTGCTTTGGGTTAAGTTACAGAGGATGGGAATACCAGCAGATTTGCTCGAACTAATCAAGAGTGTACATCTTGGGACAGAGGCTGTTGTCAGATTGGACTGTAGAAGGAGTCATACGAGAGCTTTTCCCCTCCAGCAAGGAGTGAGGCAAGGGTGTTTACTTGCCCCCCTCCTATTCAATTTATATATAGATGATCTGGGTCCAGCTGTCTCGGCTGCAAGCCCCACCCCTCTGCGGATAAGAGAGAGAACACTTTCGATGCTGCTATATGCAGATGATATAGCACTTCTCTCCCAGATGAAGCAGGGACTTCAGCAGTGGCTGTCAGCTTTATATAACTACTCCCAGAGGAATGCTTTGACAATAAACCCTAAAAAGTCCAAGATTATGAGTTTTGGCACAAATAAAGCCAATTTTAGATGGAGGATTGGCAACCAAGATTTAGCCCCCTCACCTCACGCTATACATATTTGGGTGTCATTTTTGCTGCCTCCAAATCGTGGAATGCAAATAATCAAAATCAAGTTGCTAAGGCCACACAAACAGTGGGAGGTTTGTTGAAGTTATATTATTCCACCCCACATTCATCTGTTAGTTGACTTTTGGACATTTTGGAGGTCAAGCTCATTCCGCAGTTAGTATTTGGTGCAGAGGTGACAGCTGCGGGATATACTAATACTCTAGAAACTCCGCAGAATCATTTTTTACGTACACTTTTGAAAGCCTAGAGAGCAACTCCGGTAGTGATGCTTCGAGCTGAAACAGGGGCTCTCTCAGTCTATGCCCACTTCTGTGCAAGAATACTTGCTTTTTGGTTAAAGATTCTGTCTCTTAATGATGCTTCGTTTCTGAGTGAATCCTATAGTGAACAAAAGAACCACGACGGAGTTCCGAGGTACTCTTGGCTTTATTTCGTTAAGAGTCTAGCTGCAGAAATAAATTTGCCAGTTGAGTCAGATGGAACCATAAGTTGTAAGCTGACCAAAAGGGAGCTGAAAAGCAGAATAACGAAGTAGACCCATAATAAAGACTTAACATTACTTAAGGAAACCCGGATCACACCATACTATCCTGTGATCAAAACTTCGATAGCTACAGAGACTTATTTAGATCAGCTTCCAGATCCTAGGCTTAGAAGGATATGGACCCTATTCTGATTCAATCTCTTTGAAACTGCCCAGGTTATGGGCAGAAGGGACGGGACTCAGTGGAACAACAGAGTATGTTATGCTTGCCCCGAGGTTATTGAGACACTGGCCCATTTGGTCTGTGAGTGCCCGCAGTACTCTACCCTGAGGGCAATTTGGTTGGATTCACTTTTAGGGGCAGCAGAGTTAGAGACAAATGAAAAAATGGAACTATTGCTTACTTTAACCGAAATATCACATATAAGATCTATAGCAATGTTCCTCTTGCTGGTGAAAAAACATAGGAAAATATCCCAATCTGCAAATCCACATTGAATGTAGCTCAAGAAATTGTACGGGCTGACTTATTCCATGGTATGCTTGCTTCTTACTTTCTGTAGTTTTGATTAGATGAGTTTAATTGTCTATTTAAAAGTGGTGGGTTTTTTTATAGCTTTCTTTTCCCTAGAGCAAAGTGATATGTATGTTTGTATTTTAAAATTTTTGTAAATAGCAATTTTTTGCTGTGACAATATTTTATTTATTTATTTATATATATATAAATAAAATATTGTCAAAGCAAAAAATTGCTATTTACAAAAATTTTAAAATACAAACATACATATCACTTTGCTCTAGGGAAAAGAAAGCTATAAAAAAAACCCACCACTTTTAAATAGACAATTAAACTCATCTAATCAAAACTACAGAAAGTAAGAAGCAAGCATACCATGGAATAAGTCAACCCGTACAATTTCTTGAGCTACATTCAATGTGGATTTGCAGATTGGGATATTTTCCTATGTTTTTCCACCAGCAAGAGGAACATTGCTATAGATCTTATATGTGATATTTCGGTTAAAGTAAGCAATAGTTCCATTTTATATATATAAAAATAAATAAATAAATAAATAAAAAGGGAGGAACAGATAAGCAATGGGCAAACATCCTTTGTTGCAGCAGCAGAGGAGAAGCGGACACTTAACTTTTTTACACATGGGAAGCAAAAGAGAAGGGTTTAATTTTGCCATTGCAAGAGGGAAATTTCCCTAGCCTCTGTTCATCTGAAGACAGATTTGCGATTAAATGTCCTCCTTATTCCAGTAACTTATTCCAAGTAAGTTACTGGTTACAGGTACATCCTGATATGTTTTTGCTAATTGTCTTTGTTCTTGTCCAATATGTATTGGCAAATTTACGTCTGTTAAGTACAGAGGAGGCTATTTTGTTGTCTTACTTTTGTATTGACTGGATGATGGCACAAGCCGATTCATAATAAACTTACTACTTAAATGCCCTCCATGACTAAGCTACAGAAATCCACATATCAGCTAGGACTGAGGAGGGAAGAAGTTGGGTGTGTTGTGTCCTTTAGTTACTAGGGTAGACATAAAGGAGAAAATATTGTAGATAGGAGCTCTTCCCACTCTTACCCACCAGCATGGAGTCCAAAACCACCTCCCTACAGCACACACAAGGAAACTCACCTGTCAGGATATCCATCTGAATTGAGAGGGCACATGTAGTTCACTTCCTTGAGGTTGACATTGGAGAAGACCAGCTTGTGGTTGCTGCTGTAGATTACGGTGGGGCGGTCAGAGCAGGCAAAGACATTGGTGGTGGAGAGAGAACGGAATGTTCTCAGGACAGTGGGTTGTGTGCCCAACGTCACTTTTTTACGGTCACTCAACAAACCTGTCATAAGGAAGAAGGTGCATTAGGGGCCTACTATAGGCCATTGTGAGAGTGCAGAGACTTTCAGAAGGACAGAGTGCAATCCAACTAGATGATATCACATGGAGATCAGCAACTGAAGGTTCTCTTATCACCTTGCTGAAAGGAAACATGACTCCCCTGACACAGGAATGGGATCATTCCCCACAGGAGTCACCTTTGGGTAGGTGAAAGTAACCCTCTCCCCCTAAGCAAACTGCCTGTAGAGGGAAGCTGCAACTCCTTTCTTAGCACCTGGAATCCTGGTTACTATGAAGGTTTAAGTACAAAAGCTATCCTTCAGATTTCTCTGGATCTTTATGAATGCCTGCCCTGTCTGGGTGTGATCTGAACAGTATGGAGATAGGCTGAACATCAAATTTAGAAGAGTGAAGGCAGAACAACAAGCTGTAAACTATGAGCAGTTATGTTCCTGACAGAGCCTAAAGGAAAAGAAGCCTGAACATTACCTGTCTCAATGCTGAGTCCAAAGTAGAAGAGAGCCCCATCCCCCAGGGCACACAGCAGGTAATGGCTGCTTTCAAAGGTGGTCATCAGAATAGAACGGGGAATGATCTCTGCAGGGATAGAGGAGAGACTTGTCAGCACCACCCTTAGCATCCCTCAGTACTTCCAGTGCAGAGTACACTTAAGCAATGCATACCTCCTCCCAGCATCTCCTTGTGCAGTAGCTCGAACGAGGGCAGCTTCAGAATGCGGGCGGAAATATCAGTCCAGAGGCCAATAGCACACAGAGGGGACATGCCATTAGTGTCCCCCAGGGGGGTGATATCTAGGCAGGCTACCTCATGCTCCATCTCTGTAGAGCTAGCAAGAAAGTGAGGGACATGTCAATAAGAGGTTGAGGCCAGAGGACTGGCCAGAAGATGTCCAAGGGCAAGGGGTAATACTGACCTTATCTGTCGGAGCTCCTGGGGATGGATTTCTAGATAATAAAGCACTCGCCCTACAGCCACTACTACCTGGCTGCTGTTACAGGAAGCAACACTAATGTTCTTCCCATTGGGCTCTTTCCATTCACTCACAAGGGCTTTGGGCTCTTGAGTGACCAGGCGCACAGAAGCGGATGTGATCTAGGGGAGAGAACATGCCAACTCAGCCATATCCAGTCCAGGGAGATGACAGAAGCGCATGTGCCTTCTGCTAACCCGTCTAAATGGAACTTTGTCATCTCAGACAAGGTGAAACTCCACCCCTTTCCCATCCAACAAGGAACACATTTGGCCTCCTCTTTTGATATCCCATAGCATAGGCCTCTCCCCTTTCCAGTACTGGGAGATTGCAAGAGGGGAGGGGCTGTGCATCCTCCACGTAACTGGCCTGACCATTACCTGGATTAGCTGCTGGTGGGCCACATTGCCACAGAAGAAGGTTTGCTGATCATCCACAAATCCCATCAATTCTGTCTCCTCCACTTCCTCCCCATTTAACATTAGAACCCTATGAGGGGTAGAGACATCCTAATCAGACAGAGCACAAAACACACATGAAGCTTAGAGACCTGCACCCCAATATAACATTAATTCCCAATCTCTTACCTGGTCTGGCCCACAAAGGACAGTACCAAGGTGTTGTCAGTTTCCCGGTGTGAGTCCGACCTCAGAGGCCACAAACCTGAAGGAGGGAGAGGAGGATCTTTTTTGTTCAGGATAAACATCCCAGGGAAGAGTGCTGAAGACACTGCAACAAGCCTCACTGGGTATTTTTACACACACATTTCCCCTGCATGTTTGCTGTTACATCCTGAACTTTCTGTGTCTAAATCACTCACCCAGATCTTAAACACCTGGCTCTTTGAACTCTTGCATAAAACTTCTCCCAGAACTTGTGTGTAAAAAGTTATCCTGGTAAACTGCTTTGCTCCAGGCAGCTGTGGTCACTTGGTTTCCATGGCAGACCCTCACGTCTATAGCTGCGGCTACTTTAGGCTGCCTCAGGGCAGTGTTTGCATGAAGAATACATCCACGAACTGCCTCAGAGCAGTGTGTGTTGACCAGCACTTTAAGGTATGTGTAAAAATGCCCACTGTCTTCCCCACAAGCTTGCAGAGAAAGCATGTCGCCCAGTAGTTTCTAAAGCAGTAGGCCAAAAGCATATGCATTTGTAGAATGGGCTGAGAGAGCTGATGCCACCCACAAGTATCCTGTATTTCCAAAAGATGTGCACACCTTTAATTCCTGGCAGGTCAATGCTGGCATGTTCATGAATTCCGATCCCATTCCGGATGATCCTCAGTGAGCCTTCCTTAAAGGCACCAGAGCACGTGACCAGCTGCAGAGAAAGCAGAGTTGCTAACTTTTCTACAACAGGCTTATGAACAATTCTCTACCTCGGGATCCCAAACTAGGGTCCATAACCTCAAGTGGGATTCTGAAGAGACTGAATCAGCATAATCAGATATCCTTATTTCCAAAGCTTGGGGTCATGAGAATTTCTGTCTCTCTCAGTGGGGTTTTACAGCTTGAAAAAGTTTGGGAAACACAGCTCTAACTCCTCATTATGTTCCTGGAAGGTGGAGAGTCATTTCCCACAATCTTGAGAAAGTGGTTCACAGCCAGGGTCTCAGTAGACACAGGATCCCATTGCTCGCCATCCTCCTGGGGGAAGGGGGATCTCTGGAGAGAATTCATCAACCATGCACAGGAGCAAAGTCTGTCAAGAGAAATAACCTTTCCCCATGAAAACAGATCTTTGAGGTAGTCTACCTACTTAAATAGGGCTTAATTACCTCTCAATCTTTCACTCATACAGCCTTTCATCTAAGCCCCCTTTCACAGATCATGGAGACTGCTCTGCCTCTGTACAGATACACCCATTACCAGCATAGAGAAAGCAGTTCCAACTTACCTGCCCTTGACCCTGTCTCTCCAGGTCCACTACACACATGTCCACAATAGGGCCCAGGTTGGTGAAGGTCTACATTGCTACCACATATGAGCCTTGCTCATTGCTGTCCACACTGAGCTATGAACACAGACAAAATCATTAGCTTCCAAAAGAAGAAACAAGGACCTTCCATAGGCAACAGGGGGGAAATCGGAGCAATGGAGAGCACAGAAGGGCCTCTTTCCAACCACCCTTCCACCTCAGGGTACAGCAGGAAGAAGAGTGAAATGATATCTAGGAGGACTGTTTCTTACCTTCACAAGCTGGGAGTCCCCAAGCCGAGAGCCAACAAACACAACTCCATTATCTAGATAGGTCAGACACTCTGCAATAGACGTCTGGGTGAGGAGGAGACATGCAAGGAACAGAATGTTAGAACACAAGGAATCCACAAACAAAATCCAGCTCCACAAAAAAGTCCATGGCTAGTCCCACCCCCACAGCGAGCCAGAAACACTAGCTTCATGGAAAAGTCCATAGGAAGGTTTTGGTCCTTAATCCTGAAGAAAAATCCCCCTCTTGAGAGTCCCCACAGTCCATGCTCCCACTGGGAGGGATCCAAACCCCTGAAAAGTAGATACTCTTCCAGCCACTTAGTTTCACAGCTGAGCAGGAGCCAGAGGTTCAAGAGATGGAATTTCAACCTGTTCCAGTCTCTGCTGGAAACTCCGGCCCACCCCCACTCATTTAGCTCCAAAGCAGTCTTTTCAGCTTTTGGCATTGTTGACCACCACCAAATAAGACACAGAAGCAGTCAATGAAACCAAAAGGGTCCTACCTCTCCGAGCAACTCTACACGCAGGTCTTTCAGGGTGACTGTGCCATCCATCTGCTCTTCCTTCTCCAGCAGAAGCATGAAGAGACGGCCCTCCATGTCCCCCAGGAGGTAACGGGAACCATTTGGATCTACACGGTTATGACACACTATCGTGCTTTGCTGTAAACAGAGGAGTTATTCAGAACCTGTCATCCCAAATCAGATAACCGGGTCAGCTAGTCTGGCTTCCAGCCTCCAACAACAACTAATCCCCGATGTGCCAGAAAATAATGAAAACATGATGCAACTGACCTACTGGTTACAACACTGTAGAGGGTGATTTCCCTCCTGACCTTTGTGACAGTCAACTCACATCCTTGCTGGATTCGATCTGCAGTTACCTCTGCAGGATGGGTTTAACAATTTTTGAATGGTTATTGGTTGCCCTTGCTGGCACAGACTGATCAATTAATACAAGTGAAGCTTTTTCTGCAACAAATCCTTTCAATCTGTCTCTTACTGATGTATAGAGATAGGAAAATTGGGTACTTACCTCTGAATTTTCCTTCTGCGGGGGATCCTCCTGGCCGGCCAGTCTGGACAGTAGGGTAGATCCCGCCGGGAACCAGTAGGAGGCAGATAATCAATTTTGAGGCGCCTACTAGGAGGGATCTATCCTCAGCTCCCCAGTATGAATAGCTGTACTTGTAACTTAACTCCCCAGAAACCGCTAAAACATCTTTCTTTTTTAAGAACGGTTAACTGACTAGAAGGGCTAACCAACCCTGTTCTACTTAAATTAAACTTGGGAGAAGTAGAGCCGTAAATAGACTGATACGGCCGGGAACAAGAGTCCCCCCCCCCCCCTTGCACCACCACAGAGTTGACCTCACTCCGGGTGGGGACTGGCTGGCCAGGAGGATCCCCCACAGAAGGAAAATTCAGAGGTAAGTATCCAATTTTCCTTTCTCCCGGGGGATCCTCCTGGCCGTCCAGTCTGGACAGTAGGGACGTACCAAAGCAATACGCTGAACCCAAGCAAAGGGAGGGAAAATTAACGGAGGGAGGTCTTGGTAGGTGACTGTGGTCCCCAGATGTACCTGACTACGTCTTAGAGAACCGCCTGCAGTACCTGTCTCCCAAAGGCTGCATCAGTCGAATCCTGCAAGGGAATTTTATAATGTTTTGTAAACGAATGTACTGATGACCAAGCTGCAGCCCTACATATTGCTTCATAAGAGGCTGCGATCCTGAAAGCCTGGGACGTAGCAGAGACCCTCAGAGAATGTGCAAAAAGCCCCACTGGGGGCAATTTGTAGGATGCACAGGGTCATCCATTTTGCTATCAATGTCTTGGAAGCTTTCAAGCCCTTCCTCTGGGGGCTATACGCTACAAACAAGGCCGAAGAACGTCTTAAGACCCTAGTTCTGTACAGGTAAATCTTTAGAGCCCTTCTCACGTCTAGAGTATGCCACTGAAGTTCCAGAGGGTGAGAAGGGTTCGGACAAAAAGAGGGCAGGAAGATCTCTTGTTCCCTATGAAACCGGGAATCCACCTTGGGGCTGAAGGCTGGATCCAGTCTAAGAGTCACTGACGACTCCTTAAAAGAACAGAGAGCAGGCTCTATGGAAAGGGCTCCAAGTTCTGACACTCTCCTAGCTGAAGTAATCCCCACCAAAAGGGCTAGTTTGAGGGAAAGGTAGTACGTGGACGCCTCACGGAGCGGCTCGAATGGGACCCTAGTGAGAGCCCTGAGGAGAAGGTTCAGGTTCCAGGATGGGAATCTGTGTATTACTGGAGGGGACAGGAGTCTAGCGGCCATGAGGAAATGCTTCACATGAGGGTGCCCCAAGATCCTTTGGCTTTTCAGGGTGCCCAGGATGCTATTAAGGGCTCCTAACTGCCTTTGTAACGTATTCGGTTTCAGCCCCCTATCCAGTCCCTCCTGCATGAACTCTAGTACTATTCTGATGGAAGCTTTCTCTGGATTAAGAGACCTGGTCTCGCACCATCTCACAAAGGACGCCCATGTACTTTGATAGATGCGCCTCGTTGAAAGTTTCCTGGACTGCAACAAGGTGTCCATAGCCTTTGGGGAGTATCCTAGTCTCCCCAAGGCCCTCTTTTCAAGTTCCAAGCTGTTAACTTGAGCGTTCCTGGGTTCTCGTGTAAGATCGGACCCTGGGCTAGGAGGTTCGGTCTCGATGGAAGCCTGAGTGGAGGGTCTGGACTGAGATCTTGTAGGTCTGCAAACCATGGCCTCCGTGGCCAGTAAGGAGCCACCAGGATGACGTTCGCCCGTTCCTTTCTGACCTTCATGATTGTCGTTGAATGAGAGGCACTGGTGGAAACGCGTACAGGAGCCCCTGTGGCCATGAGCAGTTCAACGCGTCGAAGGCTATTGCCCTGCTGTCCGGGTGTCGCGAGATGAATCTCTCAGTCTTCGCGTTCTCTGAGGAGGCGAACAGGTCAACGGACGGAGACCCAAACTGTCTGGTTATGGCCTGGAAGGTCGCACGGTGTAGGGACCACTCTCCTTGGTCGATCTGTACCCTGCTGAGCCAGTCGGCCTGAGTGTTGGAGTCTCCCTTGATGTGTAGCGCTCTGATAGACCTCAGGTTGCTCTCCATCCATCTGATGAGTATGGTCGCTAACTGGTGTAGCGTCTCGGACCTCGAGCCCCCTTGATGATTTATATAGGCCTTCGCTACCATGTTGTTGGTGTAGATTAACACGTCCTTCCCTCACAAGAATGGTGCCAGCTGCCTCAGGGCTAGGTAGATCGCCCTCAACTCCAACCAGTTGATATGATGAGTCTTCTCCCAAGGTAGCCACTTGCCCTGAGCTGAGTGACCCTGTGTGTGCGCCCCCCAACCTTGGAGACTTGCGTCTGTGGTCAGCGTCGTTCTCTCTGGATCAGAAAGGGGCATTCCGGGGGAGAATCTGTCCGGATGAGCCCACCATACCAGGGACTTCTTTAGGGCTGGGGTCACTGGGATTGACGGGTTCAGGCCTTGTGTCAGGGCATCCTGCCACGATCGAAGGAATCGTTGTAGGGGTCTGGAGTGGAGCCTGGCCCACAGAACGATTCCTAGGCAGGATGTCATAGCCCCTAGTAGACTTGCCAGAGTCTTTAGCTTGGATCTGGGTTTCCCCGATATCTGTTGGACGAGGTCTAGCAGCTTCAGATGCCGTTGCTCGGAGAGGAATAGCTTGCCCTGCTTGGTATCCAGGACTACTCCAAGATGTTCCAGGGTTTGTGAGGGACTGAGATGACTCTTCTTGTGATTGACGACGAACCCGTGGTCCTGTAGATACTCTATGACACGGATTATGTCTTTGCGTGCCTGCTTGTAGGATGGAGACCTGACCAGGATGTCGTCTAAATAGGGATGGATCTTTATTCCCTCCTTCCTCAGATTCGCTACCAGAGTGACCAGCACCTTCGTGAAAGTTCTCGGCGAGGTCGCCAGGCCAAATGGTAGTGCCCTGTACTGCCAGTGCTGCCACGCATAGCAGAATCGGAGCCACTGGCGGTGGACCTGATAAATCGGGACATGGAGATAGGCCTCCTTTAGATCGAGGGCTGTCAGCCAGTCTTCCTGTACGATCGCTGTTCGGATCAACTGAGGGTTTCCATCCTGAATCTTTGAATCTTGAGCACTCGATTCAGTCTCTTTAGATCCAGGATTGCCCTCCATTCACCCAGCTTCTTTGGGACCAGGAATATGGTAGAATACAGGCCCTGCCCTTGATCGTGAAGAGGAACCTCTTCTATTGCCCCGACGGAATGGAGCCTGTTGATTTCTGCCTGCATGGCCTCTTGCTTGACCTGATCTTTGGGAACTGCTGATGTGCAGAAGTACGGCGGGGGGGGAGAAGTGCATGAATTCTATTACGTATCCTCGTTGGATCGTTTGGAGGACCCAGATGTCTGTGGTGCTGCTTGCCCACTTTGCCGCAAACTGCTGTAATCTGCCCCCTAGATTGAGCTGGTCGAGGGGGCAGGGCTGTACGTAGTCAGGCGACCTGTTTAGGTCATCCTGTTCCCTGTCGTCGTCTATTCCTATTGTCCATGTCCTACTGTTTCTGCCATCTCGGCTTGTACCGCTGTTGACTCCCCCTACGGGGAAGAAAGGGTCGCCGGGTGCCCCCAGCTTGGTTACAGGGTGCATTGTTGGGACGAAAATTCTGCTTGTGGACCCCCACGCTCTGTAAGGTTTGTTTCTTTGTCTTGTACGCCGCGTCCGTCAGTACCTTATCGAGGCACAAGCCAAACAGCTTACGCCCCTGGAACGGGCCTCCAACAAAGGCGTTCTTCGCGGTGTTGTCTCCCCTCCACGACCTCAGTCATAGGCGGCGCCTGGCAGCCACGTTGGAGGCGGCCGCCTTTGAGGCCCAGCGCAGAATATCGGTGGATGAATCAGCCATGAAGGAATATGCCAGCTGGATCCTCGTGGAGAGTACGCTGGTCATTTTGTCTGATATTCCTGGGTCCGACGCTTTTTTGATCCAGACCATTAAGGCCCTGGAGAAGTAGGAAGACACGGTGGCCATCTTCATAATTGCTGAGATCTCCTCGAAGTTTCTCCGGAGGTTACAGTCTATTCCCTTGTCCGTCGGGTCCCTGGGGAAACAGTCCCCTTCTGTAGGGAAGACGGAGTTTCTTGCTGAAGATGCCGCCGCTGCATCCACCCTTGGAGTTGACAAGAGGGAATTCTTTTTCCTGTTGAAGGAGTAAAGGGACAATTGAGACCTGGTCGTCTTGGAGGGCCTGTTGGGGTTTTGCCACTCCTTCCGGATAATTTTCTCGTAGGCCTTATCCAACAAAAGACCCTTGTCCCGGTCCCTTGCCCTTGGAAGGTAACCCCTTTTCTCTTCCTCAGAGGAGGATGAAGCTTCCTTTTCCTGTTTTAAATGGAGGGCTCCGGTGATCTGTTCGTAAATCTGATCCCAGTACTTGTTAGGGAATTGTCTATCGGGGTCTAGAGAGGGTTCCAGATCCGCCTCTTCCGTCTCCCCCTTCTCGTGTGCATCCTCCTCGCTGACAATTTCCCCCTCTGAGGCCTCCCCCTCCTCCTCGGTGATCTCTGTAGGGGTAGAGGCTTCTCCCCGCCTGGCCCGTTTCCCCCTTCTCGAGTCGCCCTCTTCCTCTGAGTCCTGGATGGAGGTCGTCTCCTCCTGCTCCTCATCTGATAAGTCCGGGGATTCAAGGAGGTGGGGGGGATCTGTGGGGCTTCTTGGCTAGGGGCTGTTTGCCTTTCGCAGTTCCTCTGGAACCGCCCCTGTAAGGCCTGGTGGCCCTAGCTCTGGGAAGGGACCTCTTCCTTTTGAGCTCAGAGAGGATTTCTCTGAGCACCTCCATGTGTGGATCCTGCCCTGCAGGAGGGAATTGGGGTAAACTCACTGCGGGGGGCTGAGCGGTTGTGGCCCCCAAGTCGGGTGCTGTAGGCCTCTTTTTGGCCGGCATCTCCCTCTTTCCCGCCGGCGCGAAGCTGAACGGGGGGAGGGGTGGCTGCAGCGCGCCCTCCTGGGTTCTCTAGCGCTGAGCAGGGGAGGGATTGCTGTCCCTGCGAGACCCGTTGGGGTCCCTGACGGCCCTGCTGCCGCGGGCTGCGCAGCTCACTCCTCAGCGAAGCCCGCGGGCTCCGATCTGGGAAGCCTGCGGGCTCGGTGCGATCCGGGACTGAAAACGAGGAGCGCTCCAGGGGAGGCTAGCTGAGGATAAAGCCCGCCAACACGCTCCCTGTCCCTCGCCGGAAGTCGCTTTGCGCCGCCCGGGGAAGTGGGCGGAGCACTCAGCCGCGGGCTCAGGCGGGCGGGAGTCCCCGTTCTAGAGGGACTTGCCCCTTGCGACCCGGTTAGTCTCCCCCTCCAGGGCTCCCAAGATGGAACGGGGCGGGCGGGCGGGGAAGCAAGCAGATCCCGATGAAGGCTGCCACTCTCGATCCGCTCCGGGGGATATGACCCCCGTTTTCTCTGGCCCCCCATCCCCTTACGCCGTAAGGGAAGGTTCGAGGGGGGGGGGGAGGCTGCAGCCAGGTCCCAAAGGGGGGGAGCTGCTGCACCCAGGTCCCGAAGGGGGGGAGCTGCTGCACCTGAGCAACGGGTACCTCCGTTCCAGAGGGGATACCCGGCAGAGGCCCTGGATACCCTCGAGGTGAGGGTAGGTGAACAGGGAGGAGAATTCCTGTCCCCCTTGCACTGGGCCTGTTCCTTCCGCTTGAAAGAGCACCAAAGAAATAAAAAGGAACCTGTGCTGAATTTCTTCCAAGCAGCTTGCCTGCTTCCTATCTGCACCAAGGCAGACAAACAACTGGGGAGCTGAGGATAGATCCGTCCTAGTAGGCTCCTCAAAATTGATTGTCTGCCTCCTACTGGTTCCCGGCGGGATCTACCCTACTGTCCAGACTGGACGGCCAGGAGGATCCCCCGGGAGAAAATGTAAGTTACGAAGAAAACATTAGCAGCTTAACCCCAGTTATTTCACCAGAATTAGACACTCAGGCATGCTTAATTTTAAATGACAGCGCAGATGTATTTCTGGGACATTGCACTGCTATGACTTTGTATTTTACACTCAAACTTGCAGTTGCAGTTTATAAAATATGTAAATCTTAACACATTCCTCTGCTAGGCACAAACAGAGAGTATGATTCCATGCCACCACTCTTCTTCAATCCAAACTGAACCTCCTTCGCTACTTGTAGTCAGGAATCATCCTACCTATTGACTGGTATTCTCACTATCACTCAGACACCACTCCTGACGTTCCTGTCTCCCACAGCAAGTACTACATCACACTTAACCAGGTACAGTATTACAGCACAGCATGGATGCATTCATACCTTGTACTGCTAGCCTCATTTAGTTGCATGTGTTCCTGGGCTTGGGACAATGCAAAGAAACTCACCATGCTTTTTAGTCAGTCTCTTTCCCATCCCCAGGCATCCAAGTGACCACACATCAACATTCCACACATCAATACCTCTAAGAACCCACATTCTTCAAGTGGACAGAAGCCAAACATCTCAACACCACTTCATCAGATGCCCACTAACTACCTACACTGATATATGGGAGGCGTCATATTCCATATGTATCCAAGGGTAAAAAAGCTTTTACATTCCCAAACTGAGGACTCCTGCCATAGCTCATAAGATGGCAATAAAGTAATTCAGGTGGTATCTTTTATTGGACCATCTGTAGTTGGTAAGATATCACCTGAACTACCTTTGTCTCCATCTCTTGCATTTGGGACCAACATGGCAATCATCCTCCTGGCTGTTTGCCCAGGCCTTTGGGAGGGAGGGTGGGGAGGGATGATTTTAGTCCCCCACCCATTTAGTTATCTGGTTATTATGTTTCTAGCCCTGTTTTATATGATATGTTTTATATTTATATTTTAAATTGAATTTTAATGTTTGATGTTGATTATTGTGAGCCGCCCCGAGCTGCACTGCAGGAGGGGGCGGGATATAAATCTGTAAAATAAATAAATAAATAAATAAACAATGAACATATATCTGCTTTAAGCATCACTGCCTGCAATGCCCAAGCACAACTTAGAGGTCAATTCATTAGGCAACAGCCCAAGAAACCACAGTACACGTGGCTCTGGGGTGCAGCACTCCAAATCTGAACATACTAGCTTTAAAAAAAAAAAATAAAAAAAAAAAGTACAATCACCTTGATGATAGGCGGTGCTATAGCCAGATATTTGTCACCATTGTGGTAGGTGATGGATTCTTGTCCAATGATGATAGCCCCTCCAAACGGTTCAGGGACTGCAGAAGAAATTTTAGAGAATGCATGTGATAAGCATGACAGAAAAACACAAGTTAGTTTTTAATAAGTCATACCCATGAAATTCGAAGCACAGCAAATCTCCCTCTTTCTCCTGGATTTACATGGGAAAATCCACATCTCTCTGGTTTCTACACCTTTAATGTTCTTTTTGCATCCTAAGATTCCAAATGCTTTTTTGATACAAGATCTAGCCCTCACGACTGAAATGCAGCTACCTCTGAAATGGGACATAGCAGCTTGTTTGTGCACTAGCACGAACTAGCAACTAAGGCAGGATGAATGTTAGAGCCAATTAACTGGAGAGGAATTAAAGGATGTAATACCTTGAGTGGGAATTTGTCTGTGATTTGCATAAGACTATTACTCTTGTGAAAATTTCTTGTAGTCTTTATTAACTACAATAGGAGAGAGCTTTGATATTCCATCTGTTAAGATACCACCTCCTGCAGCACTGTACTCTGTCACAACAACTGAAGTGCTGACAATTCAATACTGAACAGCAGTAAGACAATTGCCACCTATGTTTTTCCTAAAGATCTTCCTCACAAGTACTAATCAACCCTACTTCTATTCTCTTTATTTGAACTGAAAAGCTCACAATTTAAAGCAGCTTCTCCTTGGGAAGTGCTTCTCAGTTTCCATCTCATTTCCGCTCTTTTCTCTCAGTAATCTACTCCTATGGATCTGGGATCCCTATAAGTCAAGTATTCCATCAACCTCAAAAGAGCAGCCACCCTAATTAGGATTAATTTTTTTAACCAAAAAATCCTTCTTATTGGGTTATAGAATGGTCTACTTAATAGGAGAGCTATGTTTACACCATTTCATACGAATCAGCAGCATAGCAACTGTAAGAATAAGGGAACCACAGAATAAAAATAGGCCAGGGAACACAGGAAAAACCTGAGCAGACAGATAGGAAATGATGTATAAACATTAGTGTTACAGGCACAATGGAAAGGGGCAGAGGAAGATCCATTATGCTGCAAGAGGGGCTAACTAGGTAAGATAGAGATGTGTTGGAGGGTTAATTCACCCGACGTTCAGAATTCCCATAAGGGTGAATAATACCCAAATCAAAAGATTCTTAGCTCCACCTGGGTCTTACCTTACCCCACAGGAAATCAGACACACACAGAGTTAAGGTGATAGAAGCAACTTTAATTAAAGAGAGAAACAGAGTAGTAAAATACTGAAATAGATGTGTCATGTAATGTTCAAACCCAACCTACAGATTACATACGTAGGAAATAATGTGTGGAATGAAAGCATGGAATGATTAATTCTAAGATTACATGAAAAAAGAGAGGAAACTTAGCTCCTAAATCTTATCTAAAGAAATTCTATCTAAAATTATCTCAAAAGAATGACATGTTCTCATGAGATAGCAATCTCACCTTTCCTGAGTGAAGTTAAGAGGCATGCCAAAACCTCAAGTCCTGCTTTCTTGAGAGGCTGTGGCTCGCGCAAGCAAAGTACTATAATTCTGGACCCTCTTTTATGCACCACTCTGATCAAATGGGTGGTCAAAGAAACTAAGTTTATACAGCACATAAATTTAGCACCTGTCATCTATGCATATTCATAAACCAATTATTCATTTGGCCACTATCACCTAAATATGATAAAACATCTCTCTTAACCAATCAGCCTACAGATGGACAGACAAATATCCAAAACTGGCTGACAGGAAATGAGATCTTTTATGAACAGGAACTAACCTGCAATTACCATGGATGCTTCAGCCTCTACGTTCTCCTGTTTCCAGGGTCCCTTATTAAACTCCTTCTCACGCAGAGACACTTCATAAGTCTTGACGTGGCGACCCTGTGGATCCTGGAGTAATGGAAGCAGTAGACATTATGGTATCCGGCAGAGGAGTACATGTTTGATCATGAGGATAGTGCAATTTTTTGCACATTAAAAATGAACTTCCCAAGCCAGAAGCATCTGGTTGGGGATGGCAGAGTGGCAATGGAAATGGATTCTGAACCTCCACTACCAACACTATTCATAAACTTAATTGTGAGTTAAGAGTCAAAGTATTCACTAGCTTTCATCAAGTGCCATAACTTTCTGAATTTCTCCATAACTCTTTCTGGTTGGTAAACAGTAACACTTGAGTTTTTTCAACCAATAAAAGTTAGACCGGTGTTTTGCTATTTTCTTTCCTGTTAAGTATTTATTTTTCCAAATCCCTACCTCCCTGAATCCTGTCAGGGAAACTGTTGTAAAACACAACTTTTACCTAATTTCTGACAGGCAGAAAGAAAATTGCCAAGAAACATGGGAAAGTGCAAAGTATGAAATACAGCTTTTACTCACACTCTGACTGCTTCTCATAATTTTCTAGTTGGAAAACAGCACAGAATCCATGAGAAACCATGCTACTCTTCTCCCAGCCGATGCAATCGACTCTCCCCCTCCCCACCTGCAGACCCTTTGCCAGCTCTTGCTACCAAATAAGCAGTATCAGTATCACACAGAAACCATCAGAAAGTACAAGTAGCTTTATTCTACACAAAAAGACGTTTTCCCTGGAAATAATCCTGTTCACTCTCCCTCTGCTGTAGTGACATGATAGTAGGATATCTTTTATTGGACCAACTGTTGTTGGTGGAAATAAGCAAGCTTTCGGGCCACACATTGCCCTTACTCAGGCATGTAGCGTAGCGAGTAGATTGTTGACCCACTGTCAACAGGAACAAAACTGAAACCCAGCAACCCTTACACCAAAGGATGAACTCGCATAGACATACAATTATAAACAAAGTCACTGACTCTACAGTGGGCAGCCGCTTCTCCCAACAAGACCACTCCATATCAGACCTCTCAGTCCTCATCCTCAAAGGAAACCTAAACGACACCCTCAGAAGACAGACCTGGGAACTAAAATTCATAACTTTGACACAAAAAACAATGGGCTTAACGAAGACCTACATTTCTCCAGCCATTACAAAAATGTGTTATACCATAGTCTACTGCATTTGCAATTTGTTTTCCTCTGTACCAAATTGCTTGAGATCATTCTAACCACTGTGTGCCCGTCTGTAACTGACCCTTGACAGCTGAACTGTTACTGTGAACCCAGTTCCTTCGATACGCATAGTCCCTTCTCCTGATAAGCTATTTCCCACTATATCTCTACACATATGTTTACCCTCTCTCTGTAACACTAACCATTGTTTCCTAGTAAATAATCTTACAGCTGTTTTTAAATGTCTGGCCTCTCTCCCTCCCACCCACCCATTCCATGCCCATATATACCTGCTCTTCACTTGCTCAGTTTTTATATTTCTACTGGCTATGCTACATGCCTGAGGAAGGGCCCTGTGTGGCCTGAAAGCTTGCTTATTTCCACCAACAACAGTTAGTCCAATAAAAGATATAATTCGAACCACTTTGCGTCTCTGTCATTTGGGACCAACACGGTGACCACACTATCTCTGGAGTAAAACAGTAAAAAGTTAGAAAAGAAAGGATAAATGGCACTGAATGCCCTACTAAGGAGCTGCTGCCTCTTCTCAGAGTAAAGTGGCCTCTGACATTTCTAGACTTATTTCAAGCTCACGCAGTTGATGGTTTCATAACAATTGTACATTAATTTATATTTAGCATCTGTCTGACACACAAAAACTGTTCATTTATGTTGTTACTGGATCCAGAGAGAATTGGATATAGAAAGGAAACACACTCCCTTCCCCCCTCCAGGCTAGCTATTCACACACAGCAACCAAACCAAGCGTTTTATGTAAGAATGAATAAGTCAGACTGGATACATGACTCACTTTGCTACAAGGGCAAAATTTACTGTGGTGTATTAAAGTTTATTGGCAGCCATGAATCAAACCCAATCATCACTGCTTATGCAAGGATTATTTGTTTACAACAAAATAATTAGCAGCTCCTTCTTATTTAGAAACGAGTTCTCTCTCTCTCACACAGACACACACATTATTTCTCTCTCAAATACATAAACTGATATAGATATCTCTCACATATATATATATATATTTTATCTACTCACTACATGAACTGACCATATGTCCCAGGTGTCTCCTTGTCTCAGCATCTTTTGCTTAAGCAGAGATCTACAACAGAATCTCTTATCTAAGCTCAGACACCAACCCCATATGACATTGGTCAACTTAATTTTCCAATTGAACAATGAGAATATTTCATTTACAACAAAACGTCGTTAGAGTTCAGATAAACACATTTTCTCATGCCCTTCCATAGCATCAGAGTACCTAACAATTTAAGCTCCACAAATCCAGAAAATTGAGAGCTATGGTAGTCCACACCTTACATGCCAGCCTGACTTACGCAATATACCTCCAACTGTATACCTCGAACTTTACACTTTCCTACCAAGCACAACCACTTTTTATTTTATTTATTTTTAAAATTTCTGATATTTTGTATGCCGCCCTCTCCTGCTTAAGCATCTTGGGGTGACATAAAAATATTTCCAAATACATAGTTGTGATGAAGTTGTAATGGGCCAGGGGAGATATGGTCCCGGGGGGGGGGGGCAGCTATGTTCAATCTGTGAGGCGGGAACAGTGCATAATGCCTGTTCCCCTCACTGCCCCCCAAGCAAGTGGTTTGGTGGCTGAGGCACCGGGGTGGGGTGCGTGTCTGCCCTTGTTCTGATGCTGTTGAACATGAGGTCGGTCATGAATAAGTCAACTGCGGTCCAGGATCTGATCCTGGACCAACCAGCTGACCTCATGTGTATTGCGGAGAGTTGGGTGGACACTAGGTCTGGGCCTATTCTGGCTGATCTTGTCCCATCTGGGTACTCCGTTCAGCATCAGCCAAGGGTGGAGGGACAGGGGGTGGGGGCGGTGTAGCCATTATTTTTAGGGAGACTTGTTCCGTTCGGAGTTTCCTGTGCAAATGCCACCAGGTATTGAGGGTCTCCACTTTATTTATTTTTAAAAATTATACCCCGCCCCTCTTGCCAGATGCAACCCAGGGCAGCTAACTTCATCAAAAATACACAATAAAATAGCATAAAACACAATAAAACATCAATAAAAAGAAAGAATAAAGACCAACCCCTTCCCTCATCACCCCCTCTCCCTTGCCAAATGCCTGACGGAACAGCCAGGTCTTACAACTCCTTCGAAAGGCTGGGAGGTCCGGGGCCAGACGGGCCCCCAGCGGGAGAGAGTTCCAAAGACGCGGCGCAGCCACTGAGAACAGCCTATTCTGCATGGCCCCCGGAAAACCAGGGGTGCCTCCAGTGTGGTGCCCCCAGACAACCGCAGGGGCCGGTGTAGGACCCGGGGAGTGAGGCGATTTCGCAAGTAGACAGGGCCCAGACCGTGTAAGGCTTTATAGGTCAAAACCAACACTTTGAATTGAGCCCAGAAGACTGTTGGCAACCAGTGCAGAGACTGAAGCACTGGTTAATGTGCTCCCGGTGGCCCGGTCCCACTAAGAGCCGGGCCGCCGCATTCTGCACCAGCTGCAGCTTCCAAGTCGTCACCATTGGTAGTCCCGTATAGAGTGCGTTACAGTAGTCTAGTTGAGAGGTGATAAAAGCATGGATGATCATGATCAGGTCAGAAACCGAAACCAACGACTGAAGCTGCCGCACTAGATGTAACTGGCGGAAGGCATTCCTCGCCACAGCCTCCACCTAGAAATCCAGGCGGAGCTGTGTGCTGTGGAGCATCCCCCAGGTTCCGTACCTGGGAAGTCAACAGAGGACAGATCCCATCAGCCATGGGAGCGGTCACCTCCACCAACTTCCCCACTACCATCACCTCCATCTTGTCAGGATTCAATCGCAGTCGGTTAGCCCTCATCCAATCCCCCACAGCTGCCAAGCACCGAGACAGCTGGGCCTGAGTCAGTCGAAAATGAAAGATACAGTTGGGTGTCATCTGCATACTGATGACACCTCACCTCGAACCCTCTGATCACCTCGCCAAGCGGCTGCATATACACGTTAAACAGGAGAGGGGACAAAACAGAACCCTGCGGAACCCCACACGAGAGGTCTCAGTAAGATGAAAAACAATCACCGAGCACCACCCGTTGAGTTCTTCCAGTCAGGAATGAGCGGAACATTTCGAGAACAGTCCCACCCACCCCTGCACTGCCCCGCAGGTGTGTCACCAACATCTCATGGTCAACGGTATCAAATGCTACCGAAAGATCTAACAGGATCAATAGGGTCGATTGACCCCGATCCTTCTCGCGGCAGAGATCATCTACCAAAGCCACAAGTGCGGTCTCAGTGTCATAACCCAGACGGGAGCCAGACTGAAAGGGATCAAGATAACCGACGTGGGTCAAGATGCTCCTGGAGCTGTCGGGCCACTACCCGTTCAATAACCTTCCCTAAAAAGGGAAGGTTAGAGACAGGCCAATCAACCTTGTGGTTGATTGGACCAGAGACAGATTAGGGCTGCTGCTGGTATACTGTGCACCTACCTGTCCAGCAGCATCCCTGCATTCTCTAGTCAATCTGGTGTCAGGCATGGTCTTGCAGTCCCCAAGGACGGTAGTCCTGGGGGATTTCAATATGCACACTGACACCAGTCGTTTAAGCTTCTAAACAAGCTTGCTGAGCAGCCATGGAATGGTAATGACTTTCAGTCAATACTAATCAGAGCAGTATTTGAATTGACAAGTTGAAGAGGGAAGAGCTCCATGTCCTCATTACCAATCCCCTAAGTTAGATAGTTCATGAAGATAAAAAGCACATTAGACCACAATGCTGTTTGGCACAGATTCTAGGATAAAATAAAAAGTCTGGTCTATTATAAGGACATTCAGGAGCTCCAGCTACTATTAGCCCTGCCCAATGATTCCCAACATCAGAGAATGCATACCTGGTAAACAAAGCAGATGGTAGGAGCCTGGCACCCATACAGGAACTTGACATCGATGACTTGCAGTTCTTCCAGTCTGATGTTAAAGGCCTTTAATTCCTTGTTGTCCCGGTCCAGGGGTATAACCTTGAAGAGGCCATCATAGAGACGCAATCCAATCATTCGGCACTCTGGATCAATGATTCCAATTATACCCGTCTCTGAGGGACGGCCAATACGATCCTGGAAGAGATGAGTAAAACACAAAGGAATATGGGAAAGTCTAGTGAGGGCAAACTAAGAGTAATCTAACTAGAAATAAATTCTCTGCAATCCATTTAAGAGGTTTTAAGATATTACCAGTACACAAACAATGACTTGGGCAGCACTACGTTTTATACTGTAGTAGGTGTTCACTGGCAAGTCATCAAGGCCCTCCAAAGACAGATGTCCAGCTACCCTGGGCTCTCAGTTTTCTGCAGCACTCACAGTTAAATCAAAACATTGTCTCTATATTGCTCTCTTTTCCTATTCATGACAATAGTGATGGATTATTATCCTCATTTTACAAATAGAGTAATTCAGGCATCAATATAGGACCTTGACCAAAATCACACATAATAAATTATCGGCAGATCAGGCATTAAAATTCACATCTCTCCAGCTCATACCCTATGCCATAATACTATTGCTGCTAATACTATTGCTGCCAAACCGTAACTTAGCTTGGCTTCCGTATTAGAAAACAGGTGGAAGATGCTTTGACTCAACAGCTAGTAACGAGCATACTGTCCAAACAGGATATAAAAAAGATTTTGCATAGCCCTGCTCTGGTGGACAGCGTAAATTTTAATCCCTGTGCAAGGAAAGCAGTACTGAGGGACAAATGAAAGTGTTAAAGTGCATGTGGTCAAAACTATAAAGCTGCCTACTGTAATTAACACAGGAATCCTGCAAGCCAGCTACACTTTCAGATAACAAAAGGAACCAAGCACTTGAATTGTTGGAGAGTTGTTTTAGCACCTCAAAAGCTATCTCTGATGGAAACTGCCCCTCTGCCCTACAGTTGTTTCTCCATTTATGGAGGTGTGTCTTAGACAAATTATTCTGTCACAGCCACAGAAGAACCTGCTCATCCTAATTTAGCCTTGAATTATTCAGTTCAGTTTATTATAAGCGTGGCCATAGGCCATTGCTTTTGAAGGCACACATAAATACAAACAGTTTCATCAAAACAAAGATGCATATACATTACAATTTAATCTAGAAAATAAAACATATACATGCACATAACCTTAACTAAGGCACTGATCTAGTCTTGGCACTAATCTAAGTTAAATTAAATAGGGGCCTTGCATTATTATTATTATTATTATTAGAATTTGTATAGCGCCAGCAGTATACCTGGCATTTTACAGAACAGTAAAACAGATGCGGTCCCTGCCTGTGGCTTACAATCTGCAAAGACCATGCAAAGAGATCCCTGAAGAGGCCCAATGAAGTCAGGAGCTTTTCTACAACAGTAAAGCAGGGCCAGATTTTAGCAATATTATACAGGGCAAAGCAGCAGGATTTGACAACAGCCTGGATCTGAGGTGTAAAGGAGAGGGAGAAGGGGCCTGATGCTGCCTTGGACTCATCTGTACTGGGATCCCAGGAGACTGCCATACCACCACTTCTTTCTGCTGAAACAAGCCCTTCAGCTCCCCCTCCTCCACTTCACACAGATGGTAACCCTTTCTCCAGACGTCCGACTGTAGGTACCAATGAAAGGAAAGAATTAGATTGTAAGCCACAAGCAGGAACCGTGTCTAATTCTATGTTCTCTACAGCACCAGGTCATATGACTGGCGCTATATAAATGTCTAAGAATAATAATAATTACAGGGCCCTGGCAGCAGGGATAAGGCTGCATTTGCGGGTGCTGGAATTCAGACTGCTGCAACCAACCTGATTGTAACCAAGGCAAGCACACGCACCTGAGACTTCACATCCGCCTGAATGTTTGTCTGTCTTCTCCCCTGTCTCTCCCACTGTCCCCTCTCCCTGTCTCCCCCTCCTTGTCTTTTAGATTGTAAGCCACAGGCAGGGACCGTGTCTACTTCTATGTTCTGTACAGCACCATGCCACATGGCTTGCGGTATATAAATGTTTATAATAATAATAATAATACACAATACAGTTGCTACATAGCAACCTGCCCTTATTTGATAGCAACTGGGTTTAGATGATCATGGAGTTGCAGTGCAACGTAGCAAATTTTCCTTTACCATGTTGCAAATGTTTGTATGTATTGTTGCATAGCAGGGACAAGCTCCAGTCTGGCAATGACTAGCGAATAACAAATGAAGTTGCTAACGTCACCCAAGAAGACAACCAGTAGAGATCATCTGACTCCTTGCTAGTCTGTGACCAGAAAGCCGCTTCACTGTTTAGGAGGAGCAAACATCTTGGAGCTCCTTTAAGTTCAGCAGTTCCCATTAGTGACTGCTTGCAAATACCAATACCCTAGATACCAATACCCAGACTGCTATGCCCCAAACAGCAAGCAGCCACAAAGAATAAGAAAGAGATCAGGGCTTTCTTGGGCAGCTTGGGAAACATGCAAGACCACAGCATTCTCATGCAAAAGCTACCAAATCAAGCAACATTTTTTTTAAAAAGGAGAAGAAAAAAAAAGATAACAGAGGTGAGGTTGAGCTAGGACACTGAAAGCATGCAGAGAACCTTAGTCGGGCTGAAAGGATAGAACAATAGTCATTCTATATACAGTCACCATGTGGGACAGTATATGGCAATACTGGACAAGATATTTATTTATTTAACAAAATTTATACCCCGCTCTTCCCACTGCAGGCAGCCCAGAGAGGCTAACAATAAAAAATATAAATATAAATATAGTATAAAACAATTTAAAACACTTTAAAACATAATAATCGTAACAGGGAAAAAACCCACTCCGCCCGCCCCCATCCCCTCACCAAATGCTGGACGGAACAGCCAGGTCTTACAATTCCTACGGAAGGCTGGGAGATCCAGGGTCAGATGGACCCCCACCGGGAGAAAATTCCAGAGGTGCGGTCACCGAGAACACCCTATCCTGCGTGGCCCCCTGGGAAACCCAGGGGACCTCCAACACGGTGCCCCCGGACGACCGCAGGGGCCGATCTAGAACCCAGGGAGTGAGGCGGTCTCGCAAATAAGTAGGGCCCAGGCCGTGTAAGGCTTTATAGGTTAAAACCAACACTTTGAATCAGGCCCGGAAGACTATTGGCAGCCAATGCAGAGATCGGAACACTGGTATAATGTGCTCCCGGCGGCCCGGCCCAACCCCACCAAGAGATGGGCTGCCACATTCTGCACCAGCTGCACCTTCCGAGCCATCACCATAGGTAGCCCCACGTAGAGCGCGTTACAGTAGTCTAACTGAAAGGTAATAAAAGCATGAATGATCGTGGCCAGGTCAGGAACTGAAACCAGCAGCCGAAGCCGTAGCACCAGATGTAACTGGCGGAAGGCACTCCTCGCCACAACCTCCACCTGGAAATCCAGGCGGAGCTGCACACCGAGGAGCACCCCCAGGTTCCGTACCTGGGAAGTCAGCGGAGGGCAGACCCCATCAATCAACAGGGCTGTCAACTCCGCCGACTTACCCACTAACATCACCTGTCTTTTCAGGATTCAGTTGCAGTCAGTTAGCCCTCATCCAGTCCCCCACAGCTGCCAAACACTGGGTAAGCACCGAGACAGCCGGATCTGGGTCGGTTGAAAATGAGAGGTACAGTTGGGTGTCATCCGCATACTGATGACCCCTCACCCCGAACTCTCTGATCACCTCGCCGAGCAGCTGCATATACACGTTGAACAGGAGAGGGGACAAAACCGAACCCTGCGGAACCCCACATGGGAGGTCTCGGTAAGATGAAAAATGATCACCAAGTATCACCCGCTGAGTTCTTCCGGTCAGGAATGAGCGGAACCATTCAAGAACGATCCCGCCCACCCCGGCACTGTTCCGCAGGAACGTCACCAACATTTCGTTGTCAACGGTATCAAATGCTGCCGACAGATCTATTAGGACCAATAGGGTTGAACGACCCTGGTCCTTTTCCCAGCGGAGATCATCCACCAAGGCCACAAGTGCTGTCTCAGTGCCATGACCCGGACGAAAGCCAGACTGCGAAGGAGCAAGATAACCGATGCGGTCAAGATGCTCCTGGAGCTGCTGAGCTACTATCCATTCAATAACCTTCCCTAAAAAGGGAAGGTTAGAGACAGGCCGATAGCTGGCAGGGAAGTCAGCGTCAAGCGATGGCTTCTTGAGCAGAGGCAGCACCACCGCCTCCTTGAGACAGCTCGGCACTCTGCCCTCCCGCAGGGAGGCGTTGACTGCCCCCGCCAGCAACGGCCCTATTGTCTCCCGGCAGTTCTTAACCAGCCAGGATGGGCACGGATCTAATTCACAAGAGGTGGCTTGAACAGCCCCAGCACCCCCACCAAGTCAGTGGGCGTCACCGACTGAAAGCGATCCCACAAAATTGGACAAGCCAGGGCTCCTACAGCCTCTACCTCCTCCACTGCATTAAGTGCAGCATCGAGGTCTTGGTGAATATGAGCAATTTTCTCTGCAAAATAATTCGCAAAAAGGTCACAGCAAGCGGAAGATGATTCAACCCCCCGGTTGAGGGAGGCTGGACTGACCAGCCCCCGTACGACCTGGAACAGCTCCACTGGACGGAATTTCGCGGATGCTATGAGGGCAGCAAAGAACTCCCTCTTTGCTGTCCGCATAGCCACGGCATAGGCTTGTAAACTAGCTCTACGTTGCAACCTGTCGGCTTCAGCTTGAGATCAATGCCACCGTCGCTCCAACCATTGCCCTTCTTGCTTCAGGACCTGCAGTTCCTCGAAAAACCAAGGGGGCCCTTGGGCAGCGGACGCCTGGGAGCCGTTTGATCAATGGCCTCCGTCAGCAAGGTGTTCCATAGCTTGACGAGGTCATCGATGAGACAGTAGTCGATGTCAGAGGGTAATTCCCTCAAAGCGCCTAGAAACCGCACTAGGTCCATCAGTCTCTGGGGGCGGACCATCCTAATAGGTTCCGCACCCTGCCGGGGGCAGACATATGCTAGAAGGGAGGTCTGCAGGAGGTAATGATGCATCCATGACAAGGGCACAGTTGATACCTCCCCCACTACTGGATCACCCGCCTCAAGGCCAGAGCAGAATACCAGGTCGATCAATGGCCTCCATCAGCAAGGTGTTCCATAGCTTGACGAGGTCATCGATGAGACAGTAGTCGATGTCAGAGGGTAATTCCCTCAAAGCGCCTAGAAACCGCACTAGGTCCATCAGTCTCTGGGGGCGGACCATCCTAATAGGTTCCGCACCCTGCCGGGGGCAGACATATGCTAGAAGGGAGGTCTGCAGGAGGTAATGATGCATCCATGACAAGGGCACAGTTGATATCTCCCCCATTAATGGAGCACCCGCCTCAAGGCCAGTGCAAAACATAAGGTCCAAGGTATGTCCTCCAAGATGTGTCAGGCTGTTGACCCTCTGGGACAGGCCCATGGTTGCCATGGCGGCCATGAACTGATGCTTGGCTCCCCCGAACACTGCGTCGGCGTGAATGTTGAGGTCCGCCAGGACTATCGTCCTGGAGGACTGCAACACCACCTCAGACACAGCCTCTGCCAGAGCATGCAGGGAGGCCACTGTACCGGTAGGTGCACGGTATACCAGCAGCACTTCCCAACTGTCCCCTGCCAAATCAAACACAAGGTGGAGACCGTCAATGCCTACCATGGTCCGGACTGGATACCTCCTCGCAGACCAGCCCTCTTTAAAAATCATAGCTACACCGCACCCCCCATCCTTCCAAACGTGGCTGGTGCTGCAGGAATACCCGGCTGGAACAAGATGAGCCAAGATAGGCCCCGATTCGTTGTCCAGCCAGGTTTCTGTGACACATGCGAGATTGGTGGCACAGTCCAGGATCACCTCCTGGACTGCTGTTGCCTTATTCGCCACCGACCTCGCGTTTAACAGCACCAAAACCGGGTCGAGGGCCCCCTGACCAGGATCCACTTGCTCATCTGTTGGGGGAGGGGTAAGCGGGACATGCATTAGGCATCTGTCCTGCCTCACCACTCCCACTCTCCTTCCCCTGAGACCATCTCCCCCCTGGCCCATCACGACCCCAACAGCTGCGCCTACCCCCCACCCCCAGCTGTCCCGCCTAGACTGCAAGGGAGATCTCCACCACCACCCC
>QEPC01015418.1:1403821-1424182 GCA_003113815.1 Sphenodon punctatus
AGATAGAGTTGAGTGTCATCAGCGTAGAGGTGATATTGGAAGCCATGGGAGGCAATGAGTTTGCCTAGGGACAGGGTGTAGATAGAGAAGAGGAGAGGGCCAAGGACAGAGCCTTGGGGAACACCAACCGAGAGGGGAAGGGAGGAGGAGGTGGAGTTGGCAAGAGACATTGAAGGAACAGTCAGAGGTAGGAGAACCAGTCAAGGACGGAGCCATGGAAGCCAAGAGAGTGAAGTGAGTCCAGCAAGAGTGAATGGTCAACAGTATCAAAGGCAGCAGAGATCGAGGACAAGAATGGAGTAGAGATGATTAGATTTAGCCACAAGAAGATCGTTGGTGATCTTACACCCCAACAGGCCTGTTTATCAGAGAGTCTCCAGTGCCAGAGAGCCCAAATTAAACTAAGAATGGGTGCCTGTTGGCCCCAACCAGAGTGGGTCAAAAGAAGCAAAGTTACGTGCCCCCATATTTCATCTTAGATTGCTAGCTCTTCAGTGTAGAAGCCTGCCAATATTATCAAGCTATAAAAAACCCAGTTAAGGCCAACACACAAATATAAACAACATTCACAAAAAAAACCTCCTACCCACCAACTTTTCATCATCATCCTTAACTCACCCCCTTACCTGCACATTCCCATGGGCTCGGGTGATGATGTCTATACTCTCCCCGCTCTGCTTATACTCTAATATACAGGCATTATATTTGGCTGTCAGGATGAAAAGTAGGTCCTTGCTCTCCCCCTAGAAAGATAAAACAACATGTTTTCAGAAGAGAGGCCGTGTGGAGGAAATCCTCCCCAAACTCCTGGCACACATTCTCTCTCTGTGCAACACAGTAGGGTTCCACACACTCACAGCATCCCGGGTGTAGGAGGATTTATCTCAGGTAGCGACAGTAAGAATTGCTCCATTGTATTCTCTATTAAAAGAGAATTTTGCCTTAGAACCTTACCTGTTTCACCTGCAAGATTTTCAACTTGGTAGGGCTTGGATCTTGGCCAGATTACAGCTTCTCCCATCAGTCATTACCACTGGTAGAGCAGAGGGGATAGCCTATATTGACAGGCAATGTACCTGCGGTATTGGGGAGGTTGAATCTATAAAGCATACTTTGTTTGTGTGCCCTCACTACGAGGATTTATGTGCTGTGTGGATTACTCCAATTTTAGAAGGGCAACCCTTTCTACTTGAGTTGGAGAAGAACTTTGCTCTATTGTCCCCGCGAGATCCAAGTGTTATGAAAGCTGTAGCATTATATTCTTTGTTAGCCCAGCGGAAAAGGCTTACTCTTCTGTCAGAGGATATAGATGGTTAACTTTCCTGAATTGAGCTATGGCTTTGTAACCTATAATTGGTATAGTTACTGTACAATGTGCACTTTTAATGGCAAAGAGCCGAAATAAACTATGTATGTATAAAAACATCCCGGGTGCCTCAAATCCATTGTTCCTGCACCACACTTTTACCTTTGGGCGAAAGAGCTCCATGACGGCGATCTTGCCATACATGCCCACCTCCTTGACAGGCCGCAGCCCCTCCGCAGTGACCACATAGATCTCCAAGCGCGTGTTCTTTGCAATCAGCAGGTTCAAATCCTCCGCTGAGGTGAAGTGCCCTGGAGGAGGCGTTGAGAAGGGAGGAAAGCAATGACTGACTGCAACAGGAGGAAGAAGGGTGGACACAAACACGCCTCCACCCCCCTCCCGGAAAGGGCCATTGCCCGGTACTGCCCATACCTGACACCCCCAGCAGGCAGCCCCTCAGCTATGCTTCCCACCCCCCCTTCCCTTCAATTACACCAGGTGCAAGGTCTCCTCCTTCCTACCCACCCCCACCCCGGCCCGGGCACGCGCCCTTCTCTCCGTCGCCCTGTCACCGCAGCCCCGCCCCCTCAAGCCGTTACCGGTGACGCAGCCGTTCACTGCCGTTGGCTTCTGCGCCGTCACTACGTAGTTGTAGGACATGGCGGGAGGCAGACACAGAAAACAGGGCCCGCGCGCAGCCCTCACCACCGCCTTTCCGCACCAGCAAGAGGCTGCCGCCAAAGCTTACTCCGCTCCTCCTCCCCCCCCACCTCGCCGCTGCGCGCGAGGCAGCATGGGACGTAACGTGCTGCCGCTACTGGGCACAGGCGTGCGCACGCGCATAGAGCGTTCCCTGTTTAATCTCACGCTCGCGTGAGAGGCAGCAAGGCCCAGGTGAAGGAGCCACTCTGCACAGCGTAGGAGCAGACGAGTTGGCTGGGCAGGTGTGAGACGAGAACGTGTCACGTGTTGGTGGGGGAGAAACTCGCGCGCTCTTGTAGTTGCGTGATCAGTGCGTGCCTAGCTGCGTGCACTTGTGCCAAGCGATCTCATGCTCAGTTAGCGCGCGCTGTTCCTTCTGCCCCAGGTGTGCACGCCCCCCCCCCCGACTTGGAGTAGGAGAGGGCGGGGGGGGTGCTATGTATTGCCCTGCGGGGCACTGAACGGCAGCGGGAAAGGAGTGGCCTTTGCTCTCGCTGGTGTTGGTGCTGCCACTGCCAGGCAGAGTTTGGACTCGGGGCTCAGAGTCCGCGGCTCTGGTCTGGGCGCAGTTTGTACCGGGCGCTCCTGGGCTCCAGCTCCTCTCTCTAAGCTCCTTCTCTCTTCTATCTCTGGTAGCCGCCGCCAAGTCCGTTCTGATAAAGCCAGCTCCTCTCCTGCCCCCATGCAGGTGAGTGGAGCTCCCGCGCCTCCGGCTTCGGGGTTGGGGGACTCGCTCATGCGGGAGAGCGTGGCCCTAGCGCCTCTTCTCCCTGCTGTTGGCTTGCAGGACTCCACCCCCAGATAGATGCAGAAGTGCCAGCCGCAGTCGGTCCCACTCTCTTCCTTGCCAGACTTGGCACAGGCCCGGCTGTGGATGGGCAGGGAAAGTGTTGGCTGCTGCCACCCATCAGCTGTCCGACAGGGCGAAAGCTATGCCACCATAGCAGTGCCAGCCCCCATCAAGCATAATCCACTTTCTGCTGAGTAGTGGGCAAGGAGGAGCGGGGCTTGTGAAGTGATGGGGCCTGGCAAGTCAACCCTGCTGGGTGGGGGTTTCCAGAGCAGACTTTAGCCCCAGCGTGACTATTGTACGTTCTGTGCTTGGAGCAGCCTTTGTAGGAGGAAGGGAACATGTATCAGCCATGCTGTATAGATGTAGTGGATTTGCCATCGGTTCTTTCAGCATGCGGTGTCCTGGTCCCATCCATAGTTAATGCGCCAGTTGAGAGGGGGAGGAATTGTGTGCTGCTTGTGTTTAATGGCCTCTTTTCCCAGGTGGCAGTTTTGCTTGGGTAGATCCTACATAAGATCTTGGGGGTTGGTCTCCCTGCCCCCCAAACAGCCCCGTCCTATGACTCCTTGGCTGAGAAAGGGAGCAGTTTCTGGGTGGGTCCAGAGAGAGTTTCCAGAGCAGGCTATATGGTTGGGGAGAAAAAGTCCAGAGAGACAGCCTTTGGTCTGTCCTAGGACTGCAGTGTTGAGTTCCACGGGGCAGGAGGGAGTTGCTGTTATAATGGAGGCTTGTGTCTAAGCTTGTATCCATCCCCATTACAGATTCCTTGTTCCTGAGCCATCTGTTTTGACCACTCCCATTGCACAAGGGAAATGATAATGGGAAGTGTTGACACTACAACATCAGCAGTGGGCTAATCTCCCCAGTATTCCTCCAGGTCACACAGACCCTTCCCTACTCCTAATTGGGATGTGACTTGAACCAGAAGTTGTAGTGGTTGAAAGATTTTGTCCCATTTCTCATCCACCTCAGCAGGCTCCCCCAACATGTTAAAAAGAAAAAAAGCCTGCTATTAACCATTAAGCTCACCCACCATCCTTTTTTCTCTCACCCCTCTCAGGTCTCCAAGAAACTGGTGAACTCTGTGTCGAGTTGTGCAGATGATGCATTGACTGGACTGGTGGCCTGTAACCCTCTCATCCAGCTCCTGCAGGGACATCGAGTGGCACTGCGCTCTGATCTGGAGAATGTGCGTGGTCGAGTGGCATTGCTTTCTGGAGGGGGCTCGGGACATGAGCCTGCACATGCTGGTGAGTGGTGCTTGGGATGGAGAAGCAGGAGGTGTGTCTTCAGGCTGGCTTATCTACAATATTTTATGAATACAGAAGAGCTGCATGTGCATCAAAGCCCTTTGCTTTGTATGGCAAGGTATTGCTGTGAGGAAGCTCATGCTGCAGCGCCCTGACATTGTCAGGCTGTTGGAGGGGATCCTATTTCTGGAGCTTTGTTGAGCAGCACTGGGTTCAGAGTGAGCAGTGCATGTGAGGTACCTACAGGCAGTGTTATTAGTTTGGGCTAAATGTTGTGGTGAATCTGCCCCTGATGTACAGATACCCTGCTCCCTGACTTGCAAGTCCCCCAAAACAATGAAATCATTTGAAAACTCTGAAATGCTTGAAACGGCAAAAGAAGTTTAGTTCTGCGGAAGGGCTTATTATTCCAGAGTTTTCATGTTCTTTATCCCATTTGCAGTGATTTATCAAACTAGTGGTACACAAACTCCAAATTTATGCTTAGTGGACAGCTAAAAGCAGAACCCTGCTCAGCAATCAAACATGGGGTAATCGAGGAGTAAGCATTGTCTCCTTTTATATCCCCTCTGCTGCTTACCGGCAGTATATATTATAATTATGATCTCTTGGTTTCCTCAGTCTTCGAAGGCACTACTGTACAAAGCAATTTAAGGTTTTAAATAAGGCATGCAAAAATTCAGTTGCCTTGCAAGATTGTTTGCATGATAAAGTTTGATGCAGGAAAGATGGATGACACAGAAACACCTTTTAATTCTCAATGTCTTGTTGAAAAAGGCAAAGTGAAAATTTGCTCTTTTTATCATTATGGAGAGATACCCCAGCTAGGCATGTCCCCTCTGCCCTGCCTTTTTCCAAAGTCCCAAAGACAACTTCCCTTCACCCCAAAACCTTTTGCTCTGTAAATTCAATCAATCAGTCAGTCAGGGTGACGGTGCCTCAATTCACTTACCCATTCAGTAACTGTTTTTTCAGCCACCCTTTCTCCTAAGCGTACTACTTCCACTGAATTCTGACTGAAGCTCTGAGCTGCTGGAAGCTCTTTGTCTGGGACTCAAGACTTTGGAGGAAATGAGGCATTCGCTCCCTCCTGCCATGCATGCTATGGAAAAGTTGGAGAAAATGCATGCTCCCTTTTTCACCCTCCACCGTTTTTCTGGTCCTTCCCTATATCCCCATGTTAACAGGATTTCTCCTCTCCCCAGGGTATATCGGGAAGGGTATGCTCACGGGAGTGGTGGCTGGTGCAGTGTTTACTTCCCCGGCAGTGGGGAGCATCATGGCAGCAATCCGAGCAGTAACACAAGCTGGCTCTGGTATGGCATCCTAGCACTGGATGGGGCTCTTTCCTGCAGAGGGCAGCAAGGGGGCCACTATGGAATCTGACCTGTCTGTCTTCCTCAGTTGGAACTCTGCTGATAGTGAAAAACTACACTGGGGACCGGCTAAACTTCGGGCTGGCACTGGAGCAGGCACGGGCAGAGGGGGCTGACGTGCAGATGGTGGTGATTGGAGATGACAGTGCCTTTACCATGCAGAAGAAGGCAGGCAGGAGAGGACTTTGTGGCACAGTGCTCATACATAAGGTAGGAAGGACAGCCCCCCTAATGCCAGTGCCTACTAACTGTCATTGCAGCTGGGGTTATGCAGCCTAGATCAGTGTCCCAATGCCAAGTTGCTGCACCAGGGGCTCAAAGGCATGAGGATAATGCATAAAAGGGGCGATGTGGGGAGAGCCAGTGATCAGAGCCTGCTACAGATCACACCCATAGCACCTAGTGTTTTTTTCCAGCGGCAGAAGAACATGGCTTGCTGGACTTGATTTCAGGTCTTCCACATTCTGTGCTAAGGAGGTAGCCTTAAGCATCCATGCCCTTGGTTACTGTACTGGGGATAGATCCTAATCCTGTTGGTTAAGAGACATGGGTTATAAATTGGATAAATAGTGGTCTTTACCTCTGCTAACTCCAGGTGATATGATTATAACTGACCCGTGTTGTTCCTCTCTCAGGTCGTAAAGTGCAAACAGGCTGGTGTATTCTTACTAAATGAAAAACTGCCAGAAAAAAACCTTTCCCCTGTGACTCTTTTTTTAACCATGGGTGAAAACAGACATGACGCTAACCACCCTTGGTGGTTATTTATGCATGTTGTAGGGCTGTATTGGTGCCCTATGCAGCCCTGCAACATGCATAAATAATCACCAAGGGTGGTTGAAGGGTGGTTAGCGTCATGTCTGTTTTCACCCCATGTGAAAGGATTAGCTTGCAGGATGCCTTGACAAATAACCCGCCAGTATGACGATGCAAACCAAGGTTTAGCAATTGTGCCATTAGTCTTGCACATTTCTTGTAATGTCGGAAGAGACACTTCTCACTTTTAGTCCGCCAACCTCATAAAGTCATGGGACAACCATGCAGCATTATGGGATTGCTAGAAATGACAGGGAAAGCAACATTAATAGCAGGGCAAGCAACTTGTGAAAAATAATACACAATTATCTCCTGCAGAAAATGTGGGAGAAGACAGTTGTGTGAATGCACTCTAGCTAGCACCGCTAGTCAGCTGTTACCAGTGGCACCCAGAGAAGCTGTGATGTGATAGCATACTCCAGCCTCATGGGAAGGCTTGAACTCAAATCTGATTTTTAAAGAATGGAATTGGCACATTCTCCAGAACTCTCTCTGCATATTGTTAGGCTTTAAAACTGCCTCCACCCCCTGAACAAACAGTTATTCCTATTAACAAAATACCTAAGGCTCTCCCTGTTGAAACAGGGTGTTTCTGTGCTGGGTGTTTTACTAACAGCAGGGGAAGCAACATTATATTCATACTAACATCATATTAAGGGGGACTGAGGCACACAGTGTAAAGTGACTTCCCCAAGGTGAATTGAAACCCGGGCTCCTGAGTCCCAGCCCAGTGATTTAATTTTGGGAGCACTGCGTCATGCCCTGTATGAGCTGTTGCATCCCAGTTCATGTGTCTGTATCAGGTAGTGAGTGGTGTCCCCCTAGCACTCGGACTGTGGCACTGATGTAGTGTGTGTTCCTTGCGTTCTTGCAGGTAGCGGGTGCATTGGCTGAGGCAGGTGCTGGCCTGGATGAAATTATTTGCAGAGTTACTGCTGCTGCAGCAGTCATGGGTGAGTATGTATAGGCATCACTCCTCTGGATGTGTCAAAAGACCAAACTTTGCACCACAACTCCTCACCTGGTTGTGTAACCAAAACCACAAGCTGAGGGCTGATCCTCAGGAACATGCTTGCTTTGAGTGTTGGGTTCTGCAAAACAGGGCTGAGCTCTAGGAGAGGCTTTTTGGCAACATCTCTGAAATGCATTGAGTTTGTTGGCTTTGGAACTAGCACCCTACAGAGGGGAAAGACCCCTGCGTCCCATTCTCTGAGCCATGAACTAAACAGTTCTCCAGTCTGGGTATCGGTTGAAACCAGCATTTTCCAGAGGGAATCATAGAATTATATAAGGTTGAAAAAAGCCTCGAGGATCATCTAGTCAAATCCTTGATCCAAGGCAGCATATCTTCTACCTAGAGCATTGCAGGCAGATGCTTGTTCAGCTGGGTTTTGAAAACATGCAAGAAAAGGAGATACCACAGCCTCCCTGGGCAACTTATTCCATTCCCCAAAAGTTCTTAAAGTTGGGTAATATCTAACAGAAATCTGCATTGCTGTAATTTAAGCCCATTCCCTCTTGTTCTGCCTTCTGTGACAAGAATGTAGTCAACAGGGTTGGAACCTGTAAAGACAAAGCCCAGTGGATTTCTACTTCACCGCCTTAACTACTTGGACATAATGACCCACTCCTGGGCTAAGTACCTTATCCGTTCCTCAGTCCCACCCGGCTCCCCATTGTGCAGTTCTAAGTGCAGATTTCTGGTTGGAGAACTCACAAAAGCTCAGCAGCTCTGTGTATTAAGCTGGTGTTCCAGTAACTGATTGCCACTGACTAAGTCAGGGTAAAACTTCCTTGGAGGAAGGATTAACTTTCACTCCCTCTCTCTATGCAGGTACTCTAGGTGTGAGCCTGTCCCCCTGCAGCGTCCCTGGCTCCACACCCACTTTCCAGTTGGCTCAGGATGAGTTGGAGCTAGGCTTAGGTGAGATGACCGCACATGGGTAAATTCTAGAGCTGAAATAGGTACCCCCCAAAATGGCTATATCCGTCAAAATTGCAAAATACTTAAACTGTCTTTGACAGGTTGCCTGATGAGCTACCCACATTACCCAGTTACCACTCTTCTGTTTTGTGCCATTTTATTCAGTTAGCCAAGTTACCGTTTCCTGTCTTTCCATTCATTGTTCCATGGCCCCTCCTGTGTGGGTGCATGATGACAAAAATGATGAGCCAGAAAGATGGTAAGTCGGAACAGGTCGGTAAAACAAAGTTGGTTACTCGGTAACAGTAATATCTGATATTTTGGGTAGTTGGTTACCTAACTTGGCATGCAGATACTCAGCAGGTGACGGATAAGCTACCTGACAGTTCAGATATTACCCACAGGTACAAAACTTGCTACCCATTTTAGCTTTATAAATCCACGTACACTGAAGGGGCTCTTCAGTTTGTATCCATTTAAGTGTCTGCGCTCTGCATGTCTTCCTTTTGTTTTGTTTCTTTTTTGGTGAATGGCAGTGGTGTGTGTGTGTGTGTGTGTGTGTGTGTTTGGAGAATGGGTGCCTTTTTCCCATGGGGGGGTGTCTGTGTTTGTGTGTGCCCATCAACAGTTGTGTACTAGTGCCCATCATCTACAGAACTGGTTGCTTATGGGGCTGAGATGCTTATTGTCTGTGGTACGTGAAAAATCACTTTGCATAGGAAAGAAGGCGCTCAGGGCTGGGTTGTCTTGTTGATTGACTGCAGAGTGAGGGCTCGGACTTCCGTCACTTGCTGTCTCTGGAGGTTTTCAGCCCAGGCCCTTTTCTGATACTGAATGGGCTGGCAATGGTATGCAAGAGTTGCTGTCACTGGTGCTTTTCTGTCTCGGCAGGGATCCATGGCGAGGCAGGCGTGCGTAGAATGAAGGTAGGTAGGTTTCCCTCTCTTGCACATCTGTGACTGCATTGCTGGGCTCTGGCTTAAAAAAAATTCATTTATTAGTTGTACTGATAATTATTTAGCAATTAGCCATTTCCATTCAGTTAAACCAAACAAACAAAAAGGCCCCACAGGAGAAGACTTTGCAGACGCTACAATAGAGGAGGAGAAAGCTTTCTGCACCGCCATCACAGCCACAGCATAATCCCAAGATTCTCAACCTGGTGCTCGGGAGTACCAGAGTGCTGGGGAATGTGTGGAAGTGCTCACCAAGCCAGCTGTAAGTAGTGCTTGGGAGCACTTTCACACATGCGAGGCATCAAATTGAATTAAACTGAATTGCAGAGGGGAGGCTTAATCTATGCAAATCATTCATGCAAATTATGCAGTGCTCCCAAATAGTCACATATGTCACTCCAGTGGTCGTGACTGAAAAAAGGTTGAGAACCTCTGCATAGTCCTTTTAAAAACTATGCTGCAATCGGTTGGCTTCAGAGCAAGTCAAGCACCACCTGCACTTGAACCACCTACCCTCCTGCTTCAACTTGCAGTGGTGAGAGTGGACACCTGTGTGCAACCATATCAGTGGCCCTGATCAGGATATCATTCCATAAAACAACAAGGTCATCAACCGAGTAGCTGTCAGTCAGTAGGTAAATCCCCTCCCACCCTCCTCGAGATCTATGGATCCGATTGGTTTCCAGAAGTCTCCAGGGGCAGACCGACCTAACTTGTCCACCACCCGAATAGAGGCATAGGAGGACAGGGATCTGGGCTATCAAAAGGTAATGTTCCTACCATGACAACAGTGTTATGACAACACCCCCAATAACCGGAATGCCTGTCTCTAGGCCAGTGCAAAACATCAGATCCGGTGTGTGTCCTGCCTCATGTGTCAGGCCAAATATTATCTGGGATAGACCCATGGTTGTCATGGAAGTCCCGCTCTGGCCTCAAAAGGCTGGTCCCAGCATGTATGTTGAAGTCACCCAAGACTAAACGTTTGTGTGACTTCAAGACCACTTCTGAGATCAACTTCACTAGCTTGGTCACGGAGTCTGCTGTGCAGTGGGGTGGTCGATACACCAGCAGAATCCACAATCCACGTAGTGGACATACTCTGTGTTGGAAGAGTTAGGCACCGGCTACCTTTGAGAGACTATAGTGACTTTAAAGATTTCCCCACACCGCCCCCTGGACCCTAATCCTAGGATGCTACTGCGCTGAGTACCCGGCTGGGACAACATAGACCCAGATGCCTCGCCCAGTCAGGTCTCTGTAATGCATATGAGGTCAGTGGCCTCACCCTGAATAAGATTGAAGATGGTTGATGTTTTGTTTGCCACTGACCTCACATTAAGCAGCACCAGCTTTAGATCCAGGTACCCATTGGCCTTGACTGTATCCCAAGTCAGGAGGGGAGTGGGACATGGAAACAGACACAAGGTGCCTCTCCAGATGCCTCTGATAGAATTTCTTTTCCCCCATCCTACACACACACCTAGGAGGCCCCCCTCTCCAGCTCCTGAGGTCCCGAGCCCAGCATCCCCCGAGGCAGAATGGCAATAGGAGACTGGCGGGGAAAGCCCCCTACTCCCCCACCCAAACCCACCCTTCCCAGGAAAAAACACCTCCCTCTCACCCCAACCTCAACCCCACCAAACCCATATCTCCCATCCTCTTTCCCCCAACTTCTCCCACATCAAGAAAACTCCTGCCCGTGCCCCCCGTCTTACTGAGGGGCCTTGATGTCCCTCCTCACCCTTGGCTGGAAGTACCATACTCAATGTAACTCAACTGAATTCACAAATGTGTTTACACATGGGCCAGTGTGTTTCTCTCGAGAATGAAGTGCAAACTTTCAGATTGATTTTTCTTATTGATAGTTAAATAAGGAAGAATCACAAATTCACACTTCATTGCCCCTGTGAATTGCTTTGTACTCTATATTAGTTATGCTTTAGTTATTTTGAACATAAAGTCTTTGGGCCTAAGCCCTGAATTTTGTTCAGTAGCTAGAATACTCCTCGCTGTTCTGCTCACTTGTGCCATCTCACCTCTTGGCAGATGGCATCAGCTGATGAGATAGTCAAAATAATGCTGGATCATATGACCAGTCCCTCCAGTGCATCACATGTGCCACTCAGCCCAGGTAAGTGGCTATCCTTGGTCCATGTTCTTCCCTTCCCAGGCATGACCATCGATCTCTCACAGTTGGGTTTGACTTACAGGTGCCTCAGTGGTCCTAGTTGTGAACAACCTGGGTGGCTTGTCCTTCCTGGAGCTGGGCGTGGTGGCTGGTGCAGTTGTGCGTTGCCTGGGTGAGATCCTCTCCTTGTAATGGGGATGAAGAGTGGGAGTAAAGGAGAAATGGAGCATGTTGGGCAGGGGAAGAGACACAGATGAGGTAGGGTTTCAAAGGGATGAAGAGGGGAGAGATCTCTGGGATTACTTAGCTCTGTAGTATCATGGTGGCAAGTAGATGGGCCTGCATGCTGTGCAATGTGCTTTCCTTCCACTCCGTGGGTTGGGATTTCAAGAGGGATTGTGCCATCTGTGGATGGGATTGTGATCCAATTTATATTTGCTATACTTTACATATATATCTCTTGCTGTCTGGAGCTCAAAGGATGATATTTAAATCCCCCAAAAGGGCCACAAGAATTTATTTATTTTATTTATTTTTTAAACCATTCCCTCCAAGTTTGGGAATGTCCTCCTTAGCTATCCCCACCCCACCCCAAACTCTGTCTCCTAACTCCCAGCACAATTGGTCCCTGCTCACTTGCTCTCCAGAGTCAGGGTCCCTCTTTGAGATTTCCCTGTTCTTCTAGACCTCTTGGTGATCTCCCTTCCCCCTCACACTCTGGCCCCCTCCCCAGGAGCTGCACCTCACAGTCCTCCTTTTTCTGGTGTTGCAGAGAGCAGAGGTATTTGCATTGCCCGGGCCTTGGTTGGCTCTTTCATGACTGCGCTGGAGATGGCTGGTGTCTCCCTTACTCTCCTGCTAGTGGATGACAAGCTCTTGAAACTCATTGGTGAGGCCTGGAGCTTCCATTCCCTTCCTGATTTTAGAGGGGGGGTGTGAAATTGAACAAGTCACTGGGGAAAGTGTTGTCCTAGCATCGGGGAGAATCCGTGAGAGGGTTCCTCCAGCATGGAGTGATTGCTGGGCGGAGAGTGGGATCGGCCTAGGAAGAAGTGCTTGGAACATTGGTGGTACAGGGGGTTCCTTGTTAGGACAGGGATCTTGGTACTTCCTATGGCAGCATCTGAGGGTTTCGACACTAACCCAGAGCTTGCTATTGACCCAGCAAAGTATGGATAATTATAGTGGAGTTACCATCTTTTGTAGACCATTCATGCCCTTTGTCCCAGGTCTGAGTCTGCCCCTGCTAGTCTGGCGCTGACCATTCAGGGCCCCCTGCATCCCATGTCATGGTGAACAGTGTCCACCATAGTCTGCTCTCTCTGTGGATGTAAGGAGTTGGGAGGTGGTGCCTCAGCCTGTGAGTCTTGTATTGCTTCCTCAGATGCTGAGACCACAGCTGTAGCCTGGCCAAACTTAGCCAAAGCCCCTGTGACACGCCAGAAGAGAGAGATGCCCGCACCCAAGGAGAGCCCCGAGGCAGAGGAGCCTGTCCCAGCAGGAGGTATAGAGAGCATCTGCTCCCAGAATGATTCTACCCACTCAGACTGAGACACTGTGATCTCATCCCCTAAGGGAGGTGGAGGGGAGGCAAGGACAGCTCAGAAACTTGGGGTTGGGGACTGATAACACCAGTGTTGCTGCTGGTGGAAGGGAATGTGGTACCCTGCTTGGATCAAGAGACCAGACTTCAGGACTCCTCTCTACAGTTGAGAAGGGAAACCAGGCTAGGAATTCTGCCTTCTGTGCTGAGCTGACTGTGGCTTTTCGTGAGTCACTAGGCCTTTCCTGCCTCATTTTCCCCATCTGTAAAATAAGAGGGTGGCGGCTTTGAGATCCTTGGATGGGAGGTGCAGCCTGAACTCTAAAAAAAATAAATAAGCAAGCACGTGATGGGAGTTCAGAGCATCTGAACCACAGTTTATGGGGAGTGCAGACACAAGTGCATACGCATCTGAGTCTGCGACTGATGGGATTTGTGTATGTGTAAGAGTGCATATCGGTGCTAATTCTGCAAGGTGAGGGGGCACAACTGTGGGATTCACATGCCAATCTGGGGGCTCCCGAATAACTGGTCTTTTGCTCCCCTCCCTCAGCGCTGGCCAATCAACGGACAAAGCTGGTTTTGGAGCAGGTATGCAGTGTGCTTCTGGGTCTGCAGGATAAGCTCAATGAACTGGATCGTGCCTCAGGAGATGGGGACTGTGGTAGCACACATGCCAGAGCCGCCAAAGGTCAGTGCTGAGCCTGGGAGTATCCACAAATCTCATAGGCATTCATCACCAGCTCAGGGTCTCTCACAATCATGGAGGTACCTGCAGCAGCAGGATTTCATTCCTTAGGGAAGACCAATGAGAATCTGGGCTGTTCCTTGGCTTCTCCTCTCCAGTACTCCTATAGCACAAGCTGGGAATCCCTTGAGGGGGATGCTGTTTACAGAGCTACCCAGGCTGTGAGTGATGCATCCCATAGCCTCTGTGAAATGGATTTGAGGGTCCATCTGCTTCCTGGCACATTATAAAACAACCACACCTCCACGGCTGGTGCTGACAGGCCCCATCATTGGTACCATGTCAGGGAGGCCAAGGGTCAAACAGTCCAGAGAATGAGCTGCACTCATACCCTAGAAAAAGGGCTCTACACACTTGGAGCATGGCATATGGTGTGGGCAAAGGCTGCCTGCTCGCACCTGTTTTGAGAGCACCAAGTTCTGGGGCTGATACAGCAGAACAGTCACGTTGAGAAAGTCTTGCCTGGACCTTCCACCCCACACTGGCTCCCCTGGGAGTTTTAGACATTCCAGTGCTATTTACCCTGTGCAAGAAACCCTGTTAGCTGTGCCTTAGATGTTCTTTGCCTCCTGGAACTTCATCAGGGTGGACTATGAGGCTTGGCTAGCGCTCATGCCTCCTGTGAATGGGCAGGTGTTCTGTCTCCCCAGCAATCCAGGAGTGGCTGAGTACAAGGCCCCTGCCTGTGCGGCCATCCTACCTACTCTCTGCTTTGGCCAAGCTGCTGCTGGAAAAGATGGGAGGCTCCTCGGGGGCGGTGAGTGCCAGTGAACAGAGAACTGGGGAATGGTGGGGATGCTGGGCCCTGCTACGCTGTTCGGATCACCAGTGTTGGGTTGGGTTGGATGGCGAGTGACACTGGGGGGGGGGGGGCATACATTCTGTCCTACCAAGGTGTGGTGTACATGAGTGAGCCTGCCACCCTCTGTGCCTGTATCGCCGCACTGTGCTGGGTCCAGTATTGATCAGCCAGCCATTCCCCTTGCAGCTCTATGGACTGTTCCTGACTGCGGCAGCCCAGCCTCTGCAGACTCGCAGTGACCCAGCAGACTGGGCAGCAGCCATGGATGCTGGCATTGAAGCCATGAAGCGGTGAGTGTGGCCCCCACGTGACTTGGGTCTCTATTGGTGACAGGCCCAGGGCAGAGGCCAGGGTGTGAGGGGCAAGGGGCTTGCCTGCTGTGCTCCCACTTGCCCAGCCACTGTTGGGTTCACCCTTATAGGGGGTACCTGCATGCTGAGCCTGTGCTGCTGCTGACTTTTTGCTCTTGTGACAGGTACGGAGGGGCTGCGCCTGGGGACAGGACCATGGTGAGTAACATGTCCAACCCCGGTCCTTCAGCCCCAACGTGGTGCTGGGCATGGCATCTCCTTGCCTGACCTAGCCAGCTCTGGGTCTCTTCACATCCATTGAAACTATTCGCTGCCATGAGCAACAGGAATCTCTTGAGGCCTGGGGCCTTGAGGCTTTTTCCCCATTGCATGTTGCCTCTGGGGGCTCAAGCTAGAACTTCCACTACTAACCCCACCTGACTGGCTGCTGCAAACATGCTCGTGCACATCTGCCTTGTGTCTTGAGAAACTTGCTTCCTTCTGCTTGTATCCTGCACAGTTGGATTCTCTCTGTGCTGCTGCTGCAGAGCTCCAAGCCCTAAAGACCCATGGCACTGACCACCTGCAGGTTCTGGCTAAGGCTGTACAGGTGAGTTCTCTTGTTTCCCTGCATGTCCAAACAGCTGATGTGCAGGGGAGTTGCTGGCAGTAGGGTGCAGCATCTGTGACTGGCAAGCAAGAGTCTAAGGATACACCTGACAAGTTTAATCTGGTGCTGCTCTGCAGCTGTACTCCCCAGGGCTTTGTTCTTGCTGGTGTTACATGCTCAAATGGCTTGAGCCTTGTTAGTGCTGAGCTGGTGGATTTTCTGCCTCTGAGGAAGAATGCAGCTAATCACCCAGCATAGTGCTGGGGCTGTTATGCTGGAGATGATACACTGGTTTTGGAGGTTTACGAATACAAGACCACTTTTAAAATAAAAATAATCCTCCAGTGCTTTTTGTAAAGATAGAGCTGAGGGGCAGAGGGGTGGTGGCAGCAGGGATGGAACGCTGTAGGGAAAATTAACAGCAGCATTTGCTAGCTCCTTTGTGGTAGGTGTGCTTGTTCTTCCCGATTCCCTTGGCTATAAGGGCCAGGTGAAGAAGAGACTCAGTCCCATCCGTAACTTCCTCTCATTCATTCTCTTCCTGCAGAGTGCAGAGGCTGCTGCTGAATCCACTAAGAATATGGAAGCTGGGGCTGGTAGGGCCAGTTACATCAGTTCAGCCCGACTGGAACAGCCAGATCCTGGAGCTGTGGCAGCTGCTGCTGTTCTTCGTGCAGTTCTGGAAGGGCTGCAGGCCAAAGGCATGTGACTTGGCAACCACCCTTCCCGTTACTAAAACAGTGATTCAGCATTTTCTTGTGTGTCCCATCAACCCTTTCCCTTAGGAACTCTACCCCTTGCCAGTCAATTCAAGAGCCTTCGTGAACAGTTCCTTTCATCCAGAATACAATCCTGGCCTCCTAACAAAAACAGGGTTATATTGTAACGGCTGGGGCCTTCTGCATTCCTGGGTGGGGCTGTAACAAGTGTTGCTCCTAGCCACCTGTCTTTGCCTTGGGACCAATGTACTTCCCCCCCCTAGTGCTTCGTATAGTAGTAATAAAGAGCATTGTCTGTGAAAGTAACCGTATTCCTTTCTCTAGCTGCGGCTCTCCATATGTTTTCCATTTCCTCTATGTTCTTGCAACACCGCTAAAGCTATACCTGACTTTGTATTAACCTTCCTCCAAAGAAATGAGACCATGGGGGGAGGGGAAGGCCACTTAATGGCTCTGTCTAGCTATTTTAGCTGCTGCCCTGTTCCAAAGCAAGCTATACAGGATGCATTTCTTAATGCTGTGTCTCAGAAAGGGGAAGCCAAGAGCATAATGGAGCCTCCAATGGCTGGGAAGGCTGTGTTACCAGGAAAGATAAAGGCAAATCCTGTCTGCTGGGGGCTACTCTGATGGACTAACTTATTCTGCCCTAGACAAAAACTGTTTTACTGTTCAAGAGGAAGAAGTGGGCAGGAGGCTCAGGATCCAGTTAGTAATTTGAGATAGGAAAGGATGCCTAAACTACAGCATGGATAAGTTGGCATCTGCATACAGCTCCAAAGGGCCAGTCCTGCTATATGCCTTGAGAGAAGTATTACCTCTTGGAAACAGATCCTGCCTCTTTGAAGAGGAACTGGCTTCAGTTTAATCTAGATTGCTGGCTTGGGTTGCAAGGATCCAAGAGTTTGTATAAACAGCACTGGGTGAAGGAAACAAAATGGTGGGATTGAGTATGATCAGGGACTGGGGAAAGCTTTAGTAGTGGTGCTAATACCAGAGGGAAAGGTCTTACTATGACTGAACTGTCAAAAATAGAGGGGATGGCTCACATAGGTCTCAGTTAATTGCTCTGGCCAATGTAAGATTAGGTCCTAGAGGCTGCTTGCTGGTATAGATTCTTTTGTAGTGGAGGCTACATTTCTATTCCATCAGACATAGCATAAGAGAAACTGACAAAGAGCCAGAGTCAACAAAATGATTGAGGAAGAGGTACAGTCAGCAAAGCAGGAACCATCCACATCCCTACCAGAGGAGTACGGAAGAAAGTGTTTCCCTCCCTTCACCCCCATGACCAGGCCATCAATGGGAATTTGTGTTCAGTACACCAGAGATTCTTATTTAATATACACTGCTAGCTACACTAAGGAAGCTACAAGATAGTATGGAATATGCTTATTTAATAACTGCTTCATGGTTCCCTATAGCACTCAGTTCCTTTTCCCAAGTTGCACCAATCTAGTTGATATTGCTCTAATACTGAACATAAAGCCAGCAGGGCAGTTCAGATACTGCTCTGCTTCGGTCGCTTGCTTCCTACCATCAGTTTTTGCAGCTGAGGAAAAGTAGCAACGCTTAAACTTTTAGCTCATACAGGTGCTGTATTCTCTCCTCCCAAACCATACAGTGAGTTCTGTTGCTTCCCCAAGTGGTAAAAAGTTTCATGGCTAGCACTTTCTTGGGTTGGTTTCTTTTCGAGGAGAGAGTACCACCCGACAGCGCACACAGAAAAACATTCATGTACAGCTGCAGGAAGGGAAGTAACCCCTCAGAAGCGTTCTTTCTAGAAATCCAGCACTACAGGGTTCCCTAAAAGAGATTCTTCACTCTCTTCTCCAGGGTGTCTTGGCCTTTTCAAAGTCTGACCAATTCCCTTTTCCTAAAACTGGTTCTGTTACAGCCATCCTTCCCTTTGCCTCTGATCTGCTTAACAAATGGCTAGATGGTTCTTCTTGCTCCTACCCCACATCTTATCAAGCTGTTACATTCCAAAGGAAATTGGATGCTAGACTCCATAGCTCCAAGGATCATAACCATACACTCACCTATTGGAGAAAAGAGTCTAGATGGCTCTAAGGACTCCATATGCTTCCAGCATTCACGTTTTTACTATTGGGTCTATTGGCTGAGTTACCTTTCTTTGTTAGACTCTGCCATCTCTAGCTTTGTGCAACTACACAATTGAGCAGACAAAATGTTTCCTAAAATGTGCTGGGCACTTAACCAGATCTAAACACCAATTCACACCCTCGAGAACAGTGCTCTCAGATGCATCCCAGCTCTTCAGCACAATAAACTAACAGCAGCTGGTGCTAAGTGCCACTATGGAAGGAAATAAAACCTACATGTTTTAATCACTTGGGTTGTTAGCCCTTCAACAGTGAGGCTGGTTACCCAGCTGTGACAGAAGAGGGGCAACACGGCTTGCTTTTCATTTACAACCAAGGCTCCAAAATTATTTTTTTACCTAGATTATGGAATTTTAGTTATAAGGCAAAAAAGTTTCACACAATACCATGCTGTGGCTTTTGACCATTTCCTCTTAACACCCCCCCACAACCCCTTTCAATATTAGTGGGGGGAGGGGAATTCTCTTCAGCAGTAGGAAGGGCATAGAGAGGCAGCTTCCCTTTCACATTGTATAGCCCCACAATATAGTGGCAGCAGCTGCCAGGCTGTAATTCTGCACGACTAGAGGCTATTTATGTAATTACAACACTACAGACTTAGTGCCCTGGGCACAACCAAGCAGAGAATAAACACCTGAAGCATAACATATTTGAGAGCAGAAGTAGCTGTGAGAGCAGATGAGCCCAGCAGAGCTGTAAGTGGCTGTATCCGACGGGATGGAAAGAGAGACAATTCATTTAACCCGCTAAGAAGGTGGTTCAGGCAGCTCTGGAAAGATGCTGGCTCATTAGCAGTCATCTATGCTAGACTGGATCAGAGACAGCATCTGATGGAAAAAAATTGTGCCAGAGGCCTAGTGCTGTTAGGGGTGGGGGAAGAGATGGCTATAGCAGTGAATGCATTCTTCAGTCCCAAAGTGAATTTCGTGGAATGGGTAGCATTTGGCTCGGGATAGAGCGGGAACAGCTTCCTGCCTTTGTCAGGATGGAAATTTCTCCTCTTACCTCCTTCTCCTCCTCCGCTGGGTAGCTCTGCTGCTGGCCGATAGGTGGCAGATGTCTGTAAACTTGATTTGCGCATGCGTCAGGGCTACCTGGGACTCTTCAGTTTCATTCATCTGCCTCGGCCGGTAGGACGCTCGCCGCAGCAGCTCCGCGTTTCTCCTACGAATCAAGCCATTCAGTTATTTTTCGGGGTAGGTGCCGGTTCTTCTTCGAGGATCTCCGCGATTCTCACTCTTGGGATTCACTTCCTGCTTTGCAGGCACCGGAAAACCTCTCATCCGCAGTATCCAGGCAGATTACGCCTGGAAAAGACTAGAACATGGTGAGGGCTCCGCCCCCTCCATCCCCCTCCCCATCCCGAGAAAAACGCGGGCTCGCATCACGAGGGATGGTAGAATAAATAGGGGGAGGAGCCCTCACCGCCTCAGTTCCTTCCAACCGCGTGCTGTTGGAAGACTTTTCAGCGTTTGTCAGCAAGAAAGTAGAAAGAAAGTAAAGACGACTTGTGAGTAGGAGTGCTGCCCTAGCCCGCAGGGACGCTCCCCGGGCTTTTACGCCCTTCGGGGCAAACGGGAATGCCCAAGCAGCCGGGCTTTAAACGATGTAGCTCCTATCTGGCCACCCTCTCAGTGAGTGACCAGCACGGCCGTTGCCTAGCCTGCCTGGGAGAGGGCCACAATACCCGGACCTGTGGAGCCTGCTCGGTACTCTCAAACAGAGCTAAACGAGCCAGAGCGCTCCGGCTGCAAGACATTCTTACTAAAAGGGCATTAGAGGGCGGAGAAGAGGGGCCTCTGAGGCTCCCCGCCCGGCACTCTAGGCCGATGGAAATTTCGGCTCCGGCGGTTCCAGCTCCAGCGGTACCGCCTCCGAGGGCTAGTCCCCACACCAGCAGTACCGTCCGCACTGCCGAACTCGGTACCGAGGGATTGCACAGTTCCACGTGCATTCAGGTTACCGGTACCAACCGCTCTGCGGAAGGGAGCACCGCTATGCACGCGCCCAGTCCTAGGCGCCCGGCGGACAGCGGTACCGATGCACCCCGCACGCACGGATCCACACACTCATTGGAGCGGGGGGCCAAGAGTGCAGAGAAAAAGAAAAAGAAGAGTTCTTCACGGGAGACAACGGAACGCCCCGGGACAGGCACAATCCTCCAGAGACAGGGATCACCGTTGGGACCAACGGCTGCTACACAACCCCTGCAAGCGCCCCCAACAGCGTCGGAACCGACGAGGGTGACTGCACCGCCGACCCCACTGTCACG
>QEPC01015418.1:1429041-1480351 GCA_003113815.1 Sphenodon punctatus
CCTTTTTTTTTTTTTTTTTTTTTTTTTTAAAGTCAAGTGAACAGAACGGTGGCTTGGCCCCGAGGCTCCGCAACCATACACCGCTCTGGGGCGGCGCACCGTGCCTGTGAGCTAGGAATATTCTATAGGAGGGCCTTAATCTCAGGCCTACATGCTTCAGAGAGTTCCGGGGCGGTGCAGCCGCGCCTGTGAACTAAATCTATTGAAATAAGTCTGTGAAGGCTACTCCTCCTCTGGGGAGAGTGTTTTTGGAGCTCCGGGATGGCGCGGCCGTGCCTGTGAGCTCCCGGTGATCTATAATCATTAAGGGCACTACGGTACCTAGGCAGGATACTCGGGGACAGCCCCACTGGACCTCAGAGTACTCCTCAGCTATTTGTTTACACGTAGAGGTGCCCCCTGATGGGCTCAGGCAGCAGCCTGCAACCCTTTTTCACCCCAGCAACAGCTTCCACGTGCAATGTCCAGACTGGGTGGAGACAAGCCTGTACTCCAAGCCAGCTCTCTTTAACCCCTGAATCCCTGGCTCAAAGCCTTTCTTGTTCTCTTGGCAAGCTCTAGCCATGAGTTCTGGACAACCCCTCCCAGGGGACTCCTCTGCTCCAGCCCCAGTTCCTGTTCCGGACACCCAGGTATGCCTAGACTCCCTAGAAAAATCCGTGGGTGAGATCCTGGCTACCCTAGGAAAATTGGCGAAACCAAAAGGCAAAAGAAAAGCCTCTAATAAATCCAGGGCAGGCACTTCGGGTGCTCCCAGAAAGAAATCCAAACCACCACCAGAGGGCCCCCTGGGTTCACTGATTGTTCACTCCTCTGCAGAGAGTGATCAGGAGGGACATCAGTCTGACATCATTCTGGCTCCCTCTGGTCAAAACCTCGGTGAGGCTGACATCTCCTCTGACCATGCCCTCTCGGAACTGGAGGAAGGGGAATGGATTGAGCAAGCCCCTGACTCCAAAGAGGCGGAAAGACAATTCCCCATCCAATATAAAAATGAGCTCATTACTCAAGTTGTTAAAACACTAAAGTTGCAAGAAAAATCCTCAAAACAAGATTCCTCCTGCTCACAGGAGGAAGAAACCCGTCAGTATATTCCTTCCGTTCACGGCAAGGACCAGGGTGTTCCCCTAGACAAGGCCTTCGAAAAGCTTGTGCTAGAGGAGTGGAAACACCCAGACAAGGGATTCAAAATGAACAAAACTCAAGATACCCTTTACTCCTTCTCTAAAAGGAAGGCCCCCCCCCTGTTCAGGCCCCCTAAGGTAGACACAGGGGCTGCCTCCCTAGCCAGGCATACTGTTTTCCCCACCGAGGGGGACTGCCACCCTCAGGATAATACAGACAGGGCCATTGATGCAGCTCTTTCAAAAGCCTCTGAGCCTGCGTCAGCTGCCCTCAGAGTAGGGATAACTTCCTCTTACGTATCCAGAGCTATGCTATCCTGGCTCAAGGACTTACAGGACCCAGAGATTTCTGAGAGTAGGGCCCAAAGATTAAACTCCAGAGTATGCATGGCAGCTGCTTTTCTAGCAGACACTACTACGGATAATCTCTCTTGGTCCGCAAGATCGGTGGGAAACAACATTGCTGCCCGCCACAGGGTCTGGCTACGCTCCTGGGACGGGGATAACACCGCTAAAAATTTACTGACTGCTTCCCCGTATTCGGGGTCCAAACTTTTTGGCGTATGCCTAGAGAAGGTACTGGAGGAACCCTCCAGCAAGGATAAGACGAAAACCTTGCAACAAATAGCTGCTAGGCGAGGTTCCTCTAGACCTCAACCTTTTCGTTTCAGGGGCTTCGCAGTCCCGTCCCGAAGATTTCAACAGCCTGCTCACAGAGGCTACACCCCTAGCTTCCCCTTCAGGGGCAGAGGACTTCGCTCAGGTCACTATGACAAACGCAGATCCAGGGGACCTCCTGCCAGTCAACCAAGGCAGGACTCCTGACTATTCCGACTCCCAGGTTGGGGGCAGGATCCAACTGTTCTTCGACGAGTGGGCTCACTCCATCTCGGACGCCTGGGTCCTGTCATGCGTAAAACTGGGTTACGCCATCGAATTGGACAGCACCCCTCCAAACAGGTTCCTCATCTCTCCAACATCTCGCAACCTTGTAAAACATCAAGCAATGCAATCCGAGATCAAGAGACTTCTGAACATCAAAGCCATAGAAAAAGTTCCAACCGACCAGCAACGGACAGGCCTTTACTCCATCCTTTTTCTCGTCGCAAAGAAGACGGGCAAATGGAGGGCAGTTTTGGATCTGAAGGCCCTAAATCAACATGTCACGAAAAAGAGATTCAAGATGGAGACAGTGTCGTCCATTTGCCACAACATCTACAGGAACGACTGGATGGTGTCCCTGGATTTACAGGATGCATACCTCCACATCCCAATCAAGACCTCTCACAGGAAATGGCTCCGATTTACATACAGCAACCACCATTGGCAATTCAGGGCCCTGCTGTTCGGTCTGTCCTCGGCTCCCAGGACCTTTACGAAGATTCTAATCCCTCTGGTGGCCAACCTAAGGATGGAGGGCATTCATGTCCACCCCTATCTGGACGACCTATTGATCAGGGCCCATTCCCTGGAGAAGACCTTACTGGACCTCAAACGAACGATCCTGTACTTGGAACAACACGGTTTTCTAGTCAACAGGGAAAAGAGCCACCTCATCCCTACGAGGAGATTGCAACACCTGGGCACCATCATAGATACCAGCTCTGACCTCGTGTTCGTTCCCCCAGACAGAGTGCAACGAATTCGGACGCTGGTGTCGCTCCTCAGGTCATCCCACCACGTAAGGCTCAAGACTCTAGCATCACTCCTCGGCCTATTGGTCTCTTGCATAGCCCAAGTGACATGGGGCAGGTTCCATCTCCGTCCCTTGCAGAGGCTGCTAGCTCCTTTTCAGCGAGATCTCACTGGCGGGCAAAATCTCAAGGTTCTCATCCCAGAGCCCCTCAAAAACTCCATGTCCTGGTGGTTAGACCCCACACAGTTCTCTCAAGGGGTCCCCCTCACAGAACCCAAAAGGGAAATAATTACGACGGACGCCAGCCAGACGGGCTGGGGTGCTCATACGTCGACTCGTTCGGTACAAGGGATGTGGTCTCCACGGAAGGCACGTCAACAAATCAACTTCTTAGAGATGAGAGCCATTCGCCTCGCCCTCCAGCAACTCTTCCTGTCCGGGACCGAGCTCCATCTGCTGGTTTACACCGACAACATCACGGCGAGAGCCTATGTGAACCACCAAGGGGGGTCCCGGTCTCATCAACTTCAACAGGAAGCGAACCGCCTCTTCAAGTGGGCCCAATCACACGTGATATCTCTGAAAACGCTTCACATCAGGGGCAGGACAACACGACGGCGGACTGGCTAACCCGCCAGGTGCTGAAACCTCACGAATGGTCACTCAACAAGGCCATCTTCCAGAGAATAGTGGGATGGTTCGGTCTCCCAGTCATGGACCTGTTCGCCACCAGTGCCAACTCCCAACTTCCCCGTTTCATGGCGAGGGAGACATGCAGAGATGCAGAGGCAATCGATGCCCTCAATCAACCATGGCCCAAGGGACTGCTCTACGCGTTTCCTCCGTTCCCCCTGATCGCACGCACCATCGCCAAAGCCAGCTTGGAGCGAGCCAGTCTACTACCAATCTCACCCTGGTGGCCCCGGAGGCCCTGGTTTTCAGAACTCCTACATCTCAGCCAGGGCCGTTTCAGGAAGCTCCCCTTATGGACGGACCTTCTACATCAAGGACCGATCCTCTGTCCGGACATCCGGACACTTCAGCTAACAGTCTGGTTATTGAATGTTCAGCACTGAAGAGAAAGGGATATTCGGACTCTGTACTCAACACTCTGCAAAATTCTAGGAAACCAGCTACTAGACGCTCCTACCAGCATACTTGGAAAACTGTCGCCTCTTGGTCCAAATTGAAAAGTTTGGACCCTAGACAGGCTGGAATTCCCCAAGTCTTGGACTTTCTCCAACAAGGGCTAGAAAAAGGGCTCAAAGCCAACACTCTTGCTAGACAGACAGCAGCTCTAGACTCTGTCCTCAGAACTACTACTGGTAGGGCTATCTCTTCTCATCCACACGTCAAGAGATTCATTAGGGCAGCTAGGCTGCTTTCCTCCCCGGTCATCCACAGGGTTCCCTCTTGGAATTTAAACCTGGTACTTGAGACCCTGACGAAACCTCCTTTCGAGCTGCTCAAGCATGTTTCGCTTTATCTGCTCACACTCAAAACTGTGTTTCTCGCGGCGGTCACATCAGCTCGACATGTGTCGGAGTTGAGTGCACTGTCTATGGAGGACAACTTTTGTATCTTCCGCCCTGATTCTGTCACTCTCAGATTGGACCCCGCCTTCATTCCGAAGGTCAATTCCTATTTTCGCAGAGCCCAAGAGTTAGTGCTTCCCTCCTTCTGCCCCAACCCAGTCCACCCCAGAGAAAGAGCATGGCATAAATTGGATGTCCGTCGAGCCCTCAAAATTTATTTAGCTAGGACACGGACCTTCCGCAGATCCACGGCCCTTTTCCTTAACATTCGCCCGGGCCTCCAGGGTCTCAAGGCCTCCAAAACCTTGCTGTCCAAGTGGGTCAAACAAGCCATCATCGAAGCCTATAGGGCAGGCGGGAAGATTTCCCCCCTGCAAATCTGGGCCCACTCGGTCCGCAGTGCGGCCACTTCTTATGCCTTCAAGGCACAAGCGTCATACGAAGAGATTTGTAGGGCCCCAACTTGGGCTTCCCTACACACCTTCGTCAGACATTATAAGGTCAATGTCTTCCAGTCAGCTGAGGCTGCTTTCGGCAGGCGGGTATTGCAGGCGGTACTGGAGGCTCCCAGTGCTGTCGGCTCCCACCCGTAAAATGAGGGATCTGGCTCTGGTACATCCCAGCAGAGGAGGAGAAGGAGGTGAAAGGAGAATTGGTTACCTACCTTTGTGAATGCCTTTCTCTCTTACTCTCCTGATCCTCCTCCGATCCTCCCTGCCAGACAGCAATAACCGTTTTTCAGCCTAGTTCTTCGTGTTGAGGGTCACTCTGTTCCCTAGTTCAAGTGGTCATGCTAGTTGCAGCCATTCCTGTGGTTATTTTTCCTTAACTGTTGCCTTGTTCTGTTTTTAGATAAGACTTCCTTACAGGGGCACTCAGCTATGTTACGAACTGAAGAGTCCCGGGTAGCCCTGACGCATGCGCAAATCATGTTTACAGACATCTGCCACCTATTGGCCAGCAGCAGAGCTACCCAGCGGAGGAGGATCAGGAGAGTAAGAGAGAAAGGAATTCACAAAGGTAGGTAACCAATTCTCCTTTCTCAAGAACGGGAACAGCTTCCTGCCTTTGTCAGGATGGAAATTTCTCTAGGTCAGCTGTGGGAGAAAGTCTGTTTATGAAAGACTAGCATGAAAGCTTCCTGTCAAGGTCAGAGCGACAGTGGAGAATGAATAATGGCCACATTCTTCAGTCACTTGGTTGATTTTTAAGAGACTGAGGAAAGCTAACTTTTCCCTAGAGTGACTATAAAGGGGGAGCTCAGCACAGTCTAACCCCCTTATAGGTGGGTTTCAGATCAGAGGATCCAAAATTACTCGATACTTGAAAAGTTCAAATCATGATTTTTTTAAAAAGTCAACACCCCACTCAGCTTTAAAATACAGACATCCTGCCTTCATCTACTAATCCCCACTAAGATGCTGCAGTGACAGCTAAGCCCATTGTCCCTAAGACAGCACGGTGTAACACATGGCAGGGGGTGTCATAACGGAGGCAAGCCAAGAATCAAGAGACCTAGGCAGCCAAGAAATGGCTTAAAAGGGTCCTGTTCCCAAGTTACAAGCAGCACTGTCCAATAGAGAGAGCTGGAGAAATGAGTGGCAGATCCTTGTAGGCTGAAAGGAAGCTGATAAGCAATTATTAGAACCACTGTAAAGCAAGCTCCTGTGCTACCACAATGGCCTGCTATTGCTACCAGAGAGTCATGTTACGCAAGCACAGCAAATAACCAGGTCCAGTGCTAGAAGTTGGCTTTTATTGTAGTTTATATTTATTCCCACTGATCCAAGGGGCAGATACAGCTGGACAGGCTAGTCATAGCAAAATGGCAACATGCAGGGCCTGCTGGCTCAGGACTTCCCAAGAGAACTGCATGTGTCCCAAGACCCCACAGTAAAGTCAATGTTGAAGGATGAAGTCGGCAGGAGGCAGAATTGCTGCCCATCAGTTTGGAAAGCAAACAAGGAAGCTCCGTATCAAAAAGGCCTTTTCCCATAATCCCATGCTACACAGGCCGCTTTAGCATTGAGATGTGCATCAAGCAGAACACAGAACTGTTCTCAGCAGAGAGTCAGCCACTTGGTAGTCCTGGGTGGCAAGAGCTTCCTGTGTCGACTCCACAAAGCTGCTCCTGATGTTTCAACTGGCCTCCTGCAGCAGGGGCTGGAGAAAGACAGTCTTTGATTAACGCACTCCCTTGGCTAGTTCTCTGCCACCCAGCCTCACAACCCACTCCCATAGTTGAACCTTTAGGAGCAGCAAACCCATTTCTCCCCTACTTGTCAGACTGCCCAGGGGCTAGTTCCTATAGCTCAAGCTGCTCATCTCACCAGTTTACAGGGACCCTGGTCTCCTGCACTTCCCAGGATATGGATCTCCAACCCCATGCCCTAACTAGAGAGAATCTTCAATACAGCTGTGGGGGTTTTCCCCTCCCCAGGACTGAGCTCCCACCCATCCTGCCACATAATCGCCAACTCCAACCCACCCTACAGCTCTGCTGCAGCAGGAAGATAGCTCCTATCCCTCCAGCTGATAGTTCCTCCCTGTCTTGCAATATGCCAACTCTGCACATGCAGCTCCCAAAGTTGGTACAACAGCAAAAAGATGTGTGGATTGGGAGCTTCCACGTAGCCTGCTTCCCCACCTCAGATTTATCCGACCCTTACCGCGTCCCCTTATTTCTCCTCAATCATAGGGCTATTTTCTTCCAGAAGCATCCCACCCCCCACAAGTCTTATTGTTTTCCCTACCCTTGTTTTTAAGAGTCCTCTGCCTGCCTTGTTACTTCCTGGTCCAGCCCTCATCCATGCCTCTATTCCTAAACCAAACCTTATGGAAGCATTCTTGTACCCATCTCCTCCACAGCCAGTCTGCACTGCTATGCAACTCAAGAAACAGGCTAGATACCACCAGCAATATGGACTCTGTACCTGTTGGGTCTCTTGTGAATCAGGCTCTGGGCGCTTCCAGGCTGGCATGGCAAGTGCCCACAACACTAGCAACCCAAAGACCAGTATCAGCATTCCCAGGATATTGGCAAACCAGGCCTCCGCAGGGAGCTGGGAGTATGGAGTTGGATTTTTGCTGTCAGGACAGGAACAGAGCAGGGCCCTTGGTTAGAACCAGAGAAAGCTCATACACCTCCCCCGAGACCTTCAGGCCCCTGTACATGAAGAAACCTAGCCAGTAGACTTGGTGGAAAGAATTATCCATTCATTCACCTCCTGCTTGTGTGGCATTAGCACTCAAGCTATCCCAGATATTAACTCCCAACCCTGGGTACCTTGCTTCACTCCCCATGCATTGAAGACTTTCCCCTGCTGTGGTCTAAGCTTCTTGCTTCCACTGGCAATAACTGATCCTCAGCTGGATGTTGCTGGCAAGTCTCCCTTTACTTGTCCTCTCCAGACTCAAACTTCTCAGTTCCTTACACACTCATCCTGGGTGTCATTATCCATTCACTGCTCATCTCTCACCAGCACGCACTGTGGAGGGTCACAAGGCCCACAGGTACTCACAGGCTTAAGAAGAGCTTCTCATTGATGCCAGAGATGGAGGCTGCCATAGCCAGAGGAAGGATGGCAGAACCAAAGAAGACATGGATGGGCTTGTAGAGGGCCCGCAGCCAGTTAGGGGCCCAGGGTAGCAGGAAGGAAGCAAACCCCACCAGCCACTGAAGGGGAGACACACAGATTCCAATTTGAGGAAAGGGGTAGGATACAGATCCCAGCTCATCAGCAATGGGGAAAGCTGGAGAGGATTGGGCATTACTGGCACCCACCTGGCAGGAGAAGAGCAGCACAGTAGCCAGCCCCAGCCAGCTGTGCAGTGAGTACATGTTAGGGATACCCGCCTTGTTGTGGAACTCAAAAACAGCAACAAGGCCCAACACGGCCAGGACAAAGGCTGCTAGGGTCAGCGCTGCATGCAACATCTTCCACGGGAGCTTGGATCCCTCCCAGGAGCGGGGCACACGGTACACCAATGCCGCTGCAGGGGTAAGACAGGCAGACTCAGCACCAGCGAAAGCCATCCCAACTCAGATCCCAGTGCCATCCCCCATTCCCAGAGAGGAGTCCGGGTAGGATCCACTTACCTGTTCCATACAGAACCACCAGACCAGTCACCATGAGCACTGGATGCCAGTTAAACATCTCAGCAGAGCCATCCCAGGCAAAGCCACCACGCCATTTCTGGTTCCAGAACACTGTGAGCGCCACACACAGGATCCCCAGGATGCCCAGCAGGACAGAGAATGGTATGAATGGAGGGGCAGGCATTGCACCACTAGACAACAGAGCACCTGAGAAGAGACACCAGCAAACTATAAAAACAAAAAAAATCACTGTTGAACCCATAGCTCCACAGCCCCTCCCCTAATCCCCTCCAGCCAGCTTGTCCTACCTGTGTCCAGCTCTGCCTTCTAGATGCTGCCACTCTTACAACAGCGTGTTTGAAATGTCTAGTTATAGAAGCAAAAGGAGGTGGAGTCTTTGAGGCCCTAGGGCTGGATCAACAGCTGCTCTGCCAAGTTCAGCATTAGAGAAGCAGCAACCTGATGAAAGCCACAGTCTGGGTGGGAGGACTGATGACTGTCCCAGGGCAGATCCCACACTGCCTGCTACAGAATTCCAAAAACTCAGTCCCTTCCTATCCCTAGAAGCTAAATCTCAGTGGGCACAGCGCCTGGGAGAAGATGGCAATGAGCACCTTCAGCAGCCTGAATTCACTTTCCATTGGGAAGCTCTTCCATCAATGAGAACAGGGCAATCTTCAGTCACTGCTGCCTCTCTCCTTCCCAGGGACAGGCAGGAAATTACACAGCTTTGTGTTGTTATCCCAGTCATTCCCATGCAATTTGTAGTTCCTAAACAGCAGAATTACTGCCCTGCAGTGCTAAACCAAGACTTCTTCACTGCTGCCATAGCATCTGCAGAGTGCCATCCTGCAGAACTCTTCTGGGTATGGAATAGCTTATTAAATCCTAGCTGTCTCCATCTGCCGCTAGAGTCATTAGCTGCCTGCTGTGACAAGTTACAGGGTCAGAGTTCAGGGCTGGGAAAGCTTGGTCTTGTCCGGTTTGCTTGGATTAGCTTCAGTTAAGTCTCACCCACCGATGCAGAGACTGTGCTTGGAGTTGTGCAGATGATTAGTTGTGAACCAGAGCCATGCCTGTCCTAGCTGGTGAAAGCCAGTGAGGCCGCTGCTGGCGTGGGCTGACAGCCTCAAAACTGCAGTCATCAAGAAACCATTTCCTGATGTTGACTTCCCCTGCCAGTTATCGCCCCGTCTCTAATCTTCCCTTTTTAGAGGTTATTGAATGGGTAGTTGCTTCTCAGCTTCAGGCACAGCTCGATGCTATTGGTTTCCTGGACCCCTGTCAGTCAGGATTTCAGCCTGGACATGGCAGAGACTGTGCTTATGGCCTTGGTTGACTTTCTCCACTTGGAAATCAGCAAGGGTAATTGTACCCTGTTGATATGGTTATAATAGGGGCTACAGGACAGAAGGACACAAACCCCACTCACAGACACACACTCTTAGGGATAAAGAAGTCCTCACTATGGTGTATTGCTGTGTGGTCAATTGTATGCTACAAGGCACCTGACCCACCCACCATTCCTCAGTGGCGCCCTGGAGTATAGTGATCCTCCACACACCCACGGCCCAGGAGAGGAAACAAGTGGGAAGTGGGTAGGGACCCCAGGCCTTGGGAACCCCAGAGGGAAGTGGGGAGGGATTAGGGCAACCACACCCAGGAAGGTCAACAATAAGGAAGACGGAAGCACACACCACTCGCACACAATCGCTCACCGCACACAGCACTCTACATGGGAAAAGGGAAGGGGGTCTAATAAGCCACAGTTTTTCCAAATACCAATGCATAGGCCAGATCACAGGAACTCATAAGCTCTGATCACCAACAAAGGAGAAAGCCTAATGGCCCTCCTTATGTGCCTTGCTTCAGACCTGGCCCTCAATTCAGATGCAGGCGCTCAGAGTGCCGCAGCCGCCTCTCATCCTGCACTCGCTGGCCCAGCAGACTGCAAGCAGGGGAAGGCAGCTGTCTCTCATCCTGCACTCGCTGGCCCAGCAGACTGCAAGCAGGGGAAGGCAGCTGTCTCTCATCCTGCACTCGCTGGCCCAGCAGACTGCAAGCAGGGGAAGGCAGCTGTCTCTCATCCTGCACTCGCTGGCCCAGCAGACTGCAAGCAGGGGAAGGCAGCTGTCTCTCATCCTGCACTAGCTGGCCCAGCAGACTGCAAGCAGGAGAAGCCTCTACAGACACAAGTACTAGGGGAGTGGGGAGCATGACCTCCTGGGCACCCCAAGCTGCCCCCTCTGCGGGCCTTGCCCCCTCCATACCCTGACAGGTTAGATCTTTCAGTGGTCTTTGATCATGGGGTGTTGTTGACATGGCTGTGGGACCTGGCAGGGGTTCATAGGGACTGCTCTTGGTCTTGAGTGGTTCTGCTCATTCCTGGTTGGGAGGACCCAGAGGCTGGGGATTTATTTATTTTATTTATTTATATAAAATTTATATCCCTGGCTCGTCATCCCCTTGGGAGCTCCCTTATGGGATCCCACAGGGTTCCATCTTGTCCCCACTCCTGTTCAATGTGTATCTGAGGCCCCTGGGCGAGACTATTCAGCGATCTGGAGTCAAGTACCATCACTATGCTGATGACACCCAACTCTCTTTTTCATCTGACCCCAGCTCCTGAAGTCTTTGTGCTTACCCAGTGCCTGGCTGCTGTTGGGGACTGGATGCGGGCGAGCCAATCAAAGCTGAATCCAAACAAGGCTGAGGTGACGATGGTTGGCCGGCTTTATGACCTGGGCGGATATTGGAATCCCTGTTACTGATGGGGTTCAGCCTCCTTTGGTCATTCAGGTTTGCAGCCTTGGTGTGCTCTTGGATCCACTGCTGTACCTGAATTGACAGGATGCAGAAGTGGCCAGAAGTGGGTTTTTTCCACCAATGTAATCCGGTAAGAAGGCTGCAACGTTTTGTTTTTGTTTTAAAAAAAATCTGATTCGGCCACCATCATCCATGCCTTGTAACCTCAAGGCTAGACTACTGCAACACACTCTATGTGGGGCTGCCCTTGATGAATTGTCAGATGCTGCAGCTGATGTAGAACACAGCTGCCTGCCTTCTGTAGGGGACAGATCCTCAGGAGCACATTACACCAGTGCTCCAGAGTCTGCACAAGTTACCGGTAGTTTTCCGATCATGGGTCAAGGTGCTGGTTTTGACCTGTAACGCTCTGCCCTAACCATCTTGGGCTCAGGTATTTAAAAGACCGCCTCTTCCCTTATGTTCTGTTGCAGCCTCTGAGGTTGGTCAAGAGTACCTTCTGGTAGGTACCATCTGCCCGTGCAGTTTAACAAGAAGTGCATGCAAAGAGGTGTTCTCAGTGACTGCCCCACAATTATGGAACTCCCTTCCCTTGGAGATTCATCTAAACCTGCTCATCTTCCGGAATAGGTGCAAAACCTTTTTGTTTCGCCAGGCATTTGGCAGGCAGGAATGGGGTTGGATGGAGGGGTTAGAGAAAAGATTAGTGGGTTGGGGCTATGGATTTTTTTCCCCCAACTGTTTTATATGATTTTATAAACTGCCATGAGCCTAATTGGGAAGGGCAGGGAAAAATTGGAATAAATAAATAAATAAATAAGACACTCAGCCAGGAGGCACCACAACGGGAGAGACTATGCCTGCAGGCCAGCCCCTACAGTGGCACCAAACCAGTACCACAGCCCTGCTACACTGACAAAGGCTCTTCCACCAGCAGTCACTTCTTTATCTCTGCCAGTGCCACCAGCATTCGCAGATGGGAGCTGAGTCAGGCTTGAGCTGGGGGGGTGGGAAGAGTCCCTGCCTATGTTCCAGCCTATCACTGTGGGAAAAGCAGCCCAATCAGCAACTAAAACACGTACAAATTCAGACCAGGCGTTTCAGATCCCCCTGAAAACTACCCTCACGCCCAAAGTTCAGAGAGCAACGACTTCTCAGCTACTGAACCCTGCACAATAGCTGCATTTACAAGAGATGCTTCCTGTAAGGAAGTAAATGCCTGAGCCCCAGCTTCTGCTTTTGAACCAGCATTTTGAAACCTCGGTGGATGAGAGCACTGGGTTCAGGGCACACACTCAGCCACTGAAACTTGGTTTCTCAGAGTGAAGTAGGACTATGTGCAATCCCCCTTTACAGCCAATACCTGGCAACCCTGCCTTGTGGCAACCCTCTGCCATTACTAGCCTGGAAAAATTCCTCTCCAGTACATTATTTATATAGTGCTAGCAATGTGCCTGGTGCTGAACAGTGATTAAAGAAAGATCCCTGTCCCCCAAGGCTTTACAATCTAGGGTGGACAAGGGAGAGGGGAATATAAAGAGATGGGGATACATACATTAATGAAGCAGAGAACTCTCCGGTGCACGTTTAGCTTAGTTACAGGGAGAAGGGAACCCTAAATAACAGGACAGTAGAAGGAGCATCAGTGAGCAGTTTGTGAGGATGAGGAGCTAGGGAAAACCTGACAGAAAAGGTATTTTTTTAGCAGGGATTTGAAAGTGGAGAAGAGGAGGGAGCAGAGCAAGTGTGTTCAGGGAGGGAATTCCAGGCATGGGAGCAGGACTGAAGAAGGGGCAAAGACAGCTTAGGAAGCAGATGACTTTGGAGCAGGCAAGGGTAGTGGCGGAGGCAGAGCCAGTTCTTTGATGGGAATGTAGCAGGAAATGAAGGTAAGTGGGTAGGCAGGAGCAAGACCAGGAAGTGCCTTGAGTTTGTGCTGGATGCAAAGGGGGTCTGAGTAGCATTTCATATGGTTCCAGAGGTATTTATCCGGTAGACACACCTGTGGGATGGTTCTGTGATGGGGCAGCCTCTCCAGGCAGGGATGCACAAGGCCACACTGGCAATTTGTCAGAAGCCCTCCACCCCCTCGTATACATAGAGATTTTCATATTCCACCAAACACTCATACCCAGCTGCATTAGAGAGAGAAGAGAAACTGCCCATACAGTGAATACACCCACAGAACAAGTTTGTTCTTAGCAGCTGCATTGACCCATTTATAAATTATCGTAGGTGGCTGGCTAGCCACAGATTGGCACAGGTTCCGCTTTGTGCAGACCAGTAGGATCATTCCAGGCCTCTGTGTTTGCAGATGCAGGGCCCTGAAGTCACATGTGCAGCCATTCGTGCAGTAGACAAACCATAAACATGCAGGGATTAACATGCTTGCAACCACAGGGATCTTGGTCATTGGCTCGTAAATAGTTTTTACCATACATGCTCCATAGCAAACACGTCATGAAGGGGAAACTGCCGTGCATGGGGGCTTCAAACAAGGACTGTGTAAGTTGAGGCTAAACCACCCATGACTTTCACAAGATGGAGACGAAGTTCTGTTTGGGGCTTCTGAACACAGCAGCAAGAACCAGAATCTTTGGTATCCGTGCCAGATCCAGGGAAGTTGGGGCTTGGTGCAAAATGGTCATGTGGGTCCTTTCTGATAAGAATGTTTGATGGATGCACACTGAGTCACTCATATATGGTAATATTCTCCCACTTTTCTAATAACTTTTTGGTCACTTAACTAGAACATCCTTTCTCCCCTTCTATGCATTGCAGGTCCATGTTTCACACGTTATTTCTAGTTTATTCATGACCCCATGTGTTGGTGGCCTTCTCCTGAATTGCTGTAAACCTTCAACAGGCTGGGGCGCCACACACTTGTGGTTTTGTGGGTCTGTATTTCATGCCAGTGCTTCTCATACTTGGGTTGCCATTTAGTTTATTCATACAGCCCAATATACTGGGGGCCACAGCAATCCCACTCTTTCCCTTCCCCACCCCCAACACACAGCGCAGGCCCTGTGCAGTCTGCACTGTTCTGGCTTTGGCCATGTTTGGTATGTAGTAAAGATCAAGTGTAGTCTCTGTTCTTATCAGTTTAATGTCCTCTCGTATGTCCTCGCTCGTTGGTACCTGTTCTACAAACATGATCCTACTTGATCTCCAATATATACTGGTCCACTAAGCTACTTAAAGCGATACAAACATTCCCTAGCCCTAGTTTTCAGCAGCTTTTGTGCATGGGAAACTGACATACACATAATAGTTTAGGTGAGCCAAACAAGCAAGGCTTTCCATCTGGAAAGTTTAGCAACACACACATCTATAGCACTGTCAACTATCTGAACAGAAGGCTTTGGTACCGATTCACTACACAGCCTTGGGCAAGTCACCAAACCTTTAGTCCTCAGCTTTTTGGCTTGCAAGGTGAAAACAACACGAGACATGAAACACTGAAGTCTAGAGCCTCTGCATTTTAGGTCGCTCCCTGCATCTGCTATAGAGTTGCTTAGATTTGGTCCGGGTGGCAAATCTCTGCAAACCTGTGGGTTGCTCCCAGGTTAGGTTGACTTGCCCCTGCGCTAAGAAGCTGAAACAATGGCAATTCACATGCAGCCACACCAAGGAGCACCTGCTGCCCTACTATGAGCCGAGCGGAGCCCCAGGGGTCTGGAAAAGGCAGGTCATACTCCAGCCCCAGCCATTCCAGGCAGGATGCTCCGGAGATGGGGTGGGAGAAGCGCAATTTTTAAAGGGAAAATCAACAAAAGGCTACTGGGTGGCGTCAGGCTCCCAGGCATAAGAGGCGCAGCCTCCTGCGGGCGGGGGAAGAGAGTGTCAGCACCAGCTGGGGAAGAAGCGCAGACAGACACCCCCGGGCGGGCTTGATCCTCAGACCTGGGGCCTCCCCTCCCACTAGGGGCAGCGCTGCCCCGCACGCGCCACTGAACTGTGCGTAGCCCCAGAAAACAACAGCCCCGAAAGGGGGCAGACTGGGAGGGGTTAATACGCCCTTTAGTCCCCCACGACCTCACTGGCCTCCTTCCCCGCGAGTGTGCACACCTCTGTTCCGGTCCCGGCGCGGAGCACGCTGGGAAAAGTAGTTCCAAGGGTCTCTAGACCCCTTAGCATAGCTGTTCCTGGTCATTCCAGCCGCGGCGGGAGGCGCTTTAACTCCGTATAGCCCCGCTTCCCAAGCATCTCCCGGTGCACGCCGCGCCCCGGCGGGAAATGGACTCTGGGAAATGGAGTCTTCTCGAAGTGAGGCGTCTCACTGGCTACCAAACGTATGAGCGGGAGGAAACAGTGACACGCTGCCGCTTGCTTCTGCCGCTAGTAGCTAGCTACTAATTATTAGCGTCGCTCTGGACCTGGTTTCACTAGAGTATATAGTATAAAAACCTACTGCGACAGACCAATGGCCCATCTAGCTCAGAATCCTGTCCCTGCTAGTCACTTCTAGCTCCCAACAGTCAAGAGGGTACATCCCCCCAACAGTGTGAAATAACCATTTATGGGCCTATCCGCCAATAACTTATCCAGACCTTTTAAAAACCTAGTTGGGCTATTGGCCATAACCACATCCTCTGGCAACAAGTTCCAAAAGTTACTTGTACCTTAACTGAAAAAGCATTGCCTTATTTGTTTGTTTTAAATCTGCTGCCAGTTAGTTTCATAAAGTGTCCCCTAGTTCTAGTATTATTTGAGAGGGTAACTAACTGCTCTCCTGTACAGCGGTGTAATTGTTCTACACCACTCCATTTTGTAAACTTCTTCGACATCCCTCTCACTCATCTCTTCTCCAAGCTAAAGACCCCGAACCTATCCAGCCTCTCCTCATATGGAAGCCCTCCCATTACTTGTTTTTGGCATTCTTCTCTGCTGCTTTTCTAGTTCTACTTTATCTAGGAGGTGGTTCCCTCCTCTAATGCCCCTGTCCTCTCCATATGGTCCTAGGCCTCCCAGTGGGCCATCAGGAGCAGGACTTCCTTCCCCTTATTCTCCCTGGCAACATCTCCTGCTTAAGTAGGGTCTGGAGTAACAGTAGGATTAGGGGCCTCCCATGTCTTCCCCTAAAATGAGGGGAGGGGGGAGATAATGAGCTCCAAGAAGGGACATCTGCCCACTCCTGAGGTTGGGTTCAAGTCTCCTGCCAGGCCACCAAGTCCAGGGCTGTCACGGGGCAGGGCCACGGTCACTGTTCCCCACCTGACCACAACAAACAATAGTCTGAGTAGCCACCTTTTTAGAATTTATTTCTACATCAGAGGACTCATACCAAAGACCTAGTAATATTTTTTTTTTTTTAAAGAATTCCTTGATGTTTTTTAAGTCCTTTAATATGGAAATTGCATGCCTATACAGAAGAGCTATCACAGATAGCTAAAATCTGCTGACCCAAGGGGGGGTGTCTAGCTGTTGGAAAGGTTTTTCTATGACAATACTAGTCCAACACCATTATTAGGCACAGTTCGTACATACAGCTAAATTGGTTTAATAAGCCCTTAACTCGCTTGTACCTCAGTAACATTCACACATAAAGCAATAGCATTCAGGAGCAGGAAGCAAAGTATGTGCTACGGTACAACCAGGAACAGATTCACTTTCTCAGCTGAATGTGAACCCTTTCCATATTTGGATGGCAAACACCACATCCATAATGCTGAATCCTTCCAGGCTGTCATTTCCAAGCTGCAGCGCAAAGCACCCCTCCTACTGGCTACTGAGAACTCTACGGAATTCATCTCAGAATGCTTTACATGGCAGGTGTGAAGGGATAAGTGTTAAGGACATGGGACACTGGGGACAGATGGCAGTGATATTAAATTGGTTTAGGACTGCAGTGTGAATGATACCAAAGGGCATTACTAAAACCTGATCAATTGCATCAGTTTTGATATGTTGATTTGGTTTTGTACATGTGAACGTAGCTTTAGGGAGCAAACTTCCACCATTAAAGTCAATGGGAGTTTTGCCATCGACTTCAAAGAATGGAGTACTTCCCCCTTAAGCATAAGCAATTCTAAACACTAGTATTGGGGTCTAAAGAAACATTGTTAGTTGTATTAGCAGGAACAGTTATAAGAAGCACAGACCGTCATGCTGCAGCATGACGGAATGGAAATTAGGTTTTCTGTTAGAGTTTCATAATGTGTCTCCTAGCAGTACTATGCATTAGTACACTTATGTAGAGATAGTTGGCTCCGGAAGGGGCAAGTTATGCAAACTAATCAGAAGCTTAACCAGAACTGGTTACACAACCTAGCCAAGAAAAACACCACACAGTCAGCAGCCCTTCCCTCAACTGCAAATTCTGGTCTAAGGCTTACAGTGCAGGGCAGGGGGTGCCCCACTGATAACCTGAGCTGGGGGGGGGGGGGGCGGATAGGAACGCTGTACCTGCCTGCACCGAGATTTGCAAAGAGGGCAGGGGGTGCACAAAAAAATCAGCAGGAACCTTGGGGAGAGGGGGCATGGGCAGTCTTATGCAGGCAGCACCACAAGCTCTCTCAGCAAGTCAGAACCGTGCTTACCCCATCAAACAATCAAGCTGGCCCTGCACCTTTATATCTCTTTGCATTAAAGGCCCAGAGCTAGGCATCATCTTTATAGAGCCTCCCCCACAAAAAATGTGCACCAGGATATTTCAGCCACTAATGACACAAAACAGCTGGTGCCCCTTGAGCAGTAGTTGGCAGACAAGCAAGACCCTCTTACCTGCAGCAGGTTTGTGTTCCAAGTGAAACTGAATGCACAGCAGCAGCTACTCTCAGGCAGCACTAAGGTATTAATGAAGAGTGTTCAGACTCAGCATGATCGTCAGTGGGCACAACCACTGAGCACATATGCTTGCGTTTAGCACGGGCAGGAGTCCTAAATTCACTTCAGTGGGACTCACATGCATGCCATCAGTGTAAATGCTGTTCACCCAACAGCATATGTTTCAAACTAATGCACAGTGCACACAAATATACTTGTGGTCACTTCCTTGTCTCCTCCCCTCTTCTTTGTCTCCTTCTTTGTTTCTAGAGTGTAAGCCCCTTGAGTTAGGGGCTTACAATTATTGTTCAGTACTAGGTACATTGACAGAGCTATATAAATACATAATGATACAAAATATTGGAGGGTTCAGAGTCAGTGGACTTTTAGGCAGGCGGGACAGTGGGCAGGGCCACACATTTTGAAAATGTCAATGTGGGTCATCCCAGGCTCCACCCCCAATTTGCATAAATACAAATATATGACCACAGGACTAACAGTTTATATAAACAGCGCCTTGTTTACAGGCAAGGAACCTTGCCATAGTCACAATTAAAAAAAAAAAATAAGTACAACCCAACCCAACCCAATGCAATAATCTTAAAACAAACTCCCCAAAAGCTGTTGGTTTGTTTTTTAAACCAAGACTCCAAAGAAACACGCCCAGCAAAGATTCTTCTTAAAAAGAAAAGAAACCCCAAACCCACATACCTCCACAGCAACACTTAAACATCAAAATAAATTAACAAGACACACACAAGGGTAAAGAGGGGGGAGAGAGGCAGACAGAAGGACAGGGAGTGAGGCAGGCAGAAATGAGCAGGGAAGACAGAAACTGGGGGTGGGATGGTGGAAAGGGGAAACAGTGTGGGCAAGTGAGGGGTATCAGAATGGAGTTCTGGAGGAATGGCAGGGAGAGAGAGTTTTGCTTGGAAGACTAACCAGTTCCAAACACATGGCTCCTAAACAGCCATGTTGGATCACTGGGGACTGAGGCATAACTCCCAGCAGTGGCCACCAGAAAGACACCAACCCTGTCCCTTTTTCTTGTGCTGCTATTTGCCTAGGGCAGTCTGAATCACCACCTCAAGCCTGTGCTTGTTGGTTGGCTCCCTGCATAGAAAGTTACAAGGAGCCCCCCGCCTCTAGCTCCTCCTCTTCCCTTTACTTCTCATGTCTCCTCCAGGCAGGAGGACATTCCACCCAGGGGGCACAGGTGCAGTAAAGGAAGTAACTGGCCCAGCTGCCCCTTCCTCCAACCCCCTCCCACTCACAGGCGGCTTTGTGCAAGTGCTGCTATTGAAGCAGAAATAAGAACATAAGAAGTGCCATACTGGGTCAGACCACTGGTCCATCTAGCCCAGCATCCTGTCTCCGAGAGTGGCCAATCACGGTGGCTTGGGAGAAGCACCCAACAGGTCACAATGGGGGATCCATTCCATGTTGTTTTCCCCCAGCTCCCGTCATGTTCCCTGATCCTGTCTGGTTAATAGCTGCTAATGGACCTATCTTCCAGAAACTTGTCCAAACCTCTTTTAAACTCAGCTATAGTACTGGCCCTTACCACAGCCTCTGGCAGTAGATTCCACAACCCAATTATACGCTGAGTGAAAAAATATTTTCTTTTATTTGTTTTAAACTTGCCACCCATGAGTTTCATGGAGTGTCCCCTAGTTCTAGTACTAGCTGAGAGGGTAAATAACTGCTCCTTGTTTATTAGTTCCACACCACTCATGATTTTATAGACCTCTATCATATCTCCTCTCAGTCGTCTCTTCTCCAAACTGAAGAGCCCCAACCTACCAAGCCTCTCCTCATACGGGAGCCCTTCCATGCCCTTGATCATTTTTGTTGCCCTTCTCTGTACCTTTTCTAGTTCAGCTATATCTTTTTTGAGATGGGGCGACCAGAACTGCACACAATATTTGAGGTGTGGTCGCACCACTGATTTGTATAGAGGCATTATGACATCCTCAGTTTTATTCTCTATCCCCTTCCGAATAATTCCTAACATTCTGTTTGCTTTTTTGACTGCTGCTGCGCACTGCGCTGTGGATTTCATTGTATTTTCCACAACCACCCCCAGATCCTTTTCCTGAGTGGTAACTCCTAGCTTAGGACCCAGCATCATGTACGCGTAGTTTGGATTATTTTTCCCTACATGCATCGCTTTGCATTTGTCCACATTAAATTTCATTTGCCATTTAGATGCCCAGGCACCCAGTGTCGTAAGATCTTGTTGCAGTTCCTCACAATCTGCTCGTGTTTTAACTACCTTGAATAACTTGGTGTCGTCTGCATATTTGATCACCTCACCCTTAACGTCCTTTTCCAAATCATTAATGAATACATTAAACAGCACCGGTCCCAATACAGATCCCTGAGGCACAGCACTTTTTACATCTCTCCATTGTGAAAACTGACCATTTAGTCCTACCTTTTGCTTTCTATCTTTTAACCCGTTTCTCATCCATAGCAAATCAGTTTCTGATCCAATGCAGCAGCCATCTCAGGCCTATGAGTGGGGAAGTGGGAGGATTGGGAGGGAGAGGGTGAGAAGCAGGGCAGAGCCCTACTACCCCGCCACAGTTATTTATTTAAATCTGTATGCCATCCTAACAATTGATAATATGACAGTAAAATAATAAAATTCCTAAAAATCTCCCATCCGCTCCCAAAAAACCCTCCCCCCAGCCCCACCCAAAAACACCCCTATTTACCCCTGCCTGCCAAATACTTTTTCAAATAAGAAAGTCTTACACTACCTTATGGATGTGATAGTTCATATTTGTTCTTATTCAATAGGTATTGTCAAGGACTTTTGGCACTATAGATTGGAATGTGAATTTTACAAGGAACTTAGGAGACAAGGTGATACTTTTTATTGAACCAACTTCTGATGGGGAAAGTCCAAATGCTTTTGTGTCATGCAGGATCCTTCCTCAGGCTGGAAACCTGAAGAAAGGTAAACAACTCAAGGAAGGCCCTGTGTGGCATGCTCATACTAAAAGAAATTGGTCCATCTCCCATTTCATATTTGGGATCAAATCTTTCTAGATTGCAAACCTAAGTGCACTTACAACAGGAGAGCCCAATGGAAGTCATTATGGTTCCATTAGCACAAGAGGTTGCATCTCAGTGGGGAGGAAATAAGGAAGGGTGAGGTCTAGAGAGATGAATAACTCCTAATTCCCTATTTTGGAAGGTTGAATTAGGTGTGGAACAATATCTCACGCTTGAGATGGATAGAAATTTTGTAAAAGCACTTAGTAGACTCTGGCTGGAGCAAATGCCAATGGAAATGGTGGAGGGCAGGAGGAATGGGACACGTAGAGAAAATAGAAAATGCACCTGTGGATTGGGATCCTTAGAAAATACTGTCCACTATGTATTGGACTGTCCTCGGATAGGTGATCTTAGAATTCGATTTCTCCCCTCGAAGCTCTAGTCTGTACGAGCTTTCTTCCAACAGGAGAAAGTAATATGGTTAATGCTCCAGAAAGACCCCGCTATTATTAAAAACTTGGCAACTTTTGCCTTTAAGGCCGAAGTGTTAAGGAGGAATAAGCCACCAGGGGAGTACTGAATGGGGTGATGGGGGTATTCAAAAGTAATAGGAGGGTTGTGGTAAACTATTGCTTATGTTTTTATATATTGTTTGTATTGTTTGTGGCATTTTATATGTTGTACTTGTAATCCGATTGGCATATAGCCGAAGTGTAACCAAGACAAACTCATCTACCTGTACCCCGCGCAAAGGGGTTAATTGATATTCTGGAATCTAACTTTGATTGCATGCCAATAGGGCAAGGTAGTTTCATACAGGGGACAAGCATTGGCCATATACAAACCCCAAGAAGGGGCTGGCATCTAACAATCAGGAGCTGAACACTGTCTGTATGTAAACCCTGAGAAGGGTGAGGCATCCCCATCCAGGGGTTAAGTGCCACATTCAAACCCTGTGAAGGGCAAGGTATCCCATCAGCCAGGGTCTAAGCATTGGCCGCATGCAAAACCCAAAAGCGTGAGGCAATTAACATACAGGGGCAGATGACCATTTCTCATATGTAAGCCCCGTATATTCTATCACACAGGGGTTAAGTAACTGCTGCATGTAAGCCCTGAGAAGGGCAAGGCATTATTTTTCAAGGGTTAAACCCTGATTTTGTAATCCTTGGGCTTTACCCTGCAGGTGTAATATTAGCCAACCACCAGCCCGTCTGGACTAGGTTCCTTGTAGATGGGGGATTAATTTGTGTAGGATAATTTTGTTTTTATATGTGTAGTTTGTAATATATTGTTTTATCTTTGTTGTATGTTATATTGTGTTGCTGTGTGTTGATTTATATTGTTAATGGTGCATGGCAAAAGCCGAACCAATACCTAATCTAATCTAATCTAATCTAATCTAATCTATCTATCTATCTATCTATCTATCAGGATGGCAATATGCATTTTATGCAGGGGGCAGGAAGGTTGCAGTGGAAAGGTGAAGGTGAGGGAACATTTGAAAGCGGCTTATCAGCGTGTGACTGACTCTCAAGATTGTAAGCCACAGGCAGGGACCGCATCTATTTCTATGTTCTGTACAGCACCAGGTCACACGACTGGCACTATATAAATGATAATAATAATAATTAATAATGCTATTTGGTGTGCTCTTTTCAAGCCCCAATTTCCAACCTCATGCAAATACATAGTTCTCTGGCCTTTCACTGTACAAAGTCCATTTCCAGCCTCTTTGGCTGGAGGATGAAATGCTTGAAAAGTTTGATTTCCTCAATAGGCTAAGACAGTCTGAGCGTCAGACACCAGCTGGCAAAGTGAGAGAGAAGCCGGTGGTCAGTCTTGTTTTCAAATCTCATGATTTCTTAGCCAGTCTTGTGATTACAGACCTGTCTCGTTCTTCCGAGGCACGCGGGGGCGTACTTCTGTGCTAGGCAAGGAAAGATTACACCATAGAGGCGGCAGCAGCAGCGCCGGGTCAGCACTTCCGGTTTGGCTATCTTCCGTGTAGAATGGCTTTGCGGTCTCCATGGGGATGGAAGGTGATGGCGCGAGGTGAGTGCGGGCTGTTACTGTTGCCCCGGGGCTGAGGAGCAGGAACCGAGGGAGGCGCCTCATCCAACTCCTGGCCCCACCCCTCCACGTCTCTTCATGGCCAGTTCCGCGACTGGAGTTTGACATCTCCCTCTCCCCGTGGCTTGCTTCGCAACAGCTCTTTCTCGCACCCCGGGGTGCGGAACGGAGAAGCCGAAGGAGCCTTCTCAGATCGTACCCCTGTATGCCTTGCCTCTGATCTGGGCGATCCCACTTGACCCACATTCTATCTCCCCCTCCGTCCCTAACTGCAGCCTGGTCTATGGCGCCCAGCAAGCGGATTGTAACCTCAGGCCCTTCCCACATGATCATGGAAGCGAGGCACAGCCTACCTTACTTTGTGCCCCAGAGCTACGTAAGACTGTCTCCCGCCGCCTGGGAGCGGTTCTCTTCCTTCCTTCCTTCCTTCCTTCCTTTCTAAGATAGCTCACCCGCTTCAAAGGGATGTTTTTGTTACCTTGATCCCTGAACTTTTGCCTTTCCATCACCTTCCCACTCTTGCCAGAGAACTAGAGTGACCCTAAAGTCAGGGTTAGGGGGAGAGGTTGCATTTGCATGAAACACTAAGTAGGGGGAAACCTTTTCCCCTGGCTTTTTTTTTTTTTAAGTGAAAGTTAGATCACAAGATGCAGTGGGTGTAATGCATGTCTAGTCCCAAAAAAGCTAACTCAGAAAGCTAGATAACAATTGTGCTAATGCCATTGGATGCATCTTTGCTGATATGTAAAGGGCTTAATTAATCCTGTTAATCTGTTCTGCTGCACCATACACTAAGTGCAGAGGCCTGCAGCATTATGAGATACCTAGCAGCAGTAATGAAAATAGGGGTTAACTATAAAACAGGGGAGAGAAAGTGGAAACATTTAAAAAGCAAGATTACAATCTCACATAAGTCTATGAAGAGGTGGGAGAAAAGGCTTTTATATATGCAGTCAGAGTTTTGAGCTCAAAGCCTTTGAACTACATGTAAGAGAGAGCTCTCACATTACTGAGCCCTGGGATGATGATATTATTTACAATAATGTTCAGAATGTGGCAGTTGGGCTGCTTACTTGTTTGGACAGCTGTGATCTGGAGTGACGGATTGGATTTAAGATTATGCTGCTAGTTTTAGGGCCCTGAATGGTATAGAACCTGGCTGTAGTCAAGACTTGTTTCTGGAGCTTTGCCTCTATGCTCAGAAAACACCCATTGCTTGGGGATCCCACCATTGTACCTTAAGTCGGCAGGCAATCAAGCCTTTGCTGTGGCAGGCCCCTCCGTGTAGAACTCACTCCAGAAGTCTGTCTCAGTTCCTCCCTCCTCACCTTTAAAAAGCACCTGAAGACTTATTTATTCTCCTGGTGCTTTTAAGATCCACTGCGCTGGTTCGCCTTAATATGTTTTCCCCCCTACCTCTTTACTGTCCCCTTTTTAATTATTTTTAAATTGATTTGTTTTAATTTGGTTTTACATTGTTTTGTATTTGTTTTACATTGTGAGCCTCATTTGGTGGAGGGATACTATAGAAATAAAATTATTATTATTATACACTCATGAATTAGACGAGTCCCTGCCCCAAGGGACTTGCAATAGGATAAAAAAGGGAGAGGGGAACATGGGGAGAGACAGGGATATATTCATGGAGTTCAGATGTCTTGGGTGCATGTGCTTAGCTTAGGGAGGAGGAGATGCCGAATGACAGGCTAGTAAAGGAACCATGTGAGATCAGTCTGTAAAAGAGCTCCTCTGTTCAGCGTGAGAGAAGTCCAGGGTTATTGGGGTGATCTTTAACTTACCACTCAGTCTTTGCTGCATAACCCAGAGCTTGCCTTCTGGGAGGCTGAGCTGGGAAAGTCCCTAGTGATCCTATCCTTCCTGAGTTGGACTGTAGTTATTGACAGTAGAGCTTGCAAGGCAGTTTATCTTGTCTGCAGACTCTGCTGAGCACAATTCCCTGGATGTAGTAGGTGTTCCCCTGCTTGGTGCAGGCAGACAACCCTTCTTTTAATCTTGCTTTTTCTCCATATGCTGCTGCAGGTTTGGGAGTTCAGCACTAGGAAGCCAGGAGTGACTGCAGAAGAGAATTCTAAATTCCTCTGTCCCTGAGTATGAGCTGGCCCTGTTCTTTGGGATGCAGACGCTGAAGGCCCACAACCCTAGGGAAGGAAGATGCTCCAGACCAATAACTATAGCTTGGTGCTGTCCCTGCAGTTCTTGCTGCTGTTCTACGATCTCTTTGTCAACTCCTTTTCGGAGCTGCTGCGGATGGCCCCTGTCATCCAGCTTGTGCTCTTCATGTGAGTATGGCAAGAGCAATGCGAATTCGTGCTTAGGGTTTGTGGGCCAGGAGGAGAGGGGGAAATAAGTAGGGACTGGAGGCCCAGTTTCTCTTCTTTTCAGATCATCAGATAGAATGCCTGTAGAACAACAGAGACCGAGTGAGTGGGAAGCCATGGAAGGGAATAAATGAGCAAGACTGATGTAGTAGAAGAGGGATATAGACATAGGCAAGGAAGTAGAGTAAGGGATTATCCCACCTGCCCCTGTTCTGAACTGGCCAGGTGTATTATGGATTTCTCCCCTTTCTCTGACACATCAGTTATCAGCTGGCTTTGCTGTGGGTCGGGGGAGGTGGTGGGGCAATTGCCACACATGCATTCTGGTCCAAAGATACCACCTCCCTTTCTAGACCCCATGGGTGGTATTAGCTCTAAGATGAATAGCCATTACATAAAGATCTGTGGAGGAACGTTTGTGTGTCAGCCCGTTATGAAGAGCAGCAACTGACCACCAGGAAGACAGAGGGTACTGGATGAAGATGTCACAATTCACATGTTTGGGCCAGGAATCCCTAGCAACTGTTGCAACTCTACTCTGAGCTAGGATGATTACACTCAGGTTTATAGGCAGATCACTGCTCAACAAGGATATATGGGGCAACCCAAAGCCCCGTATTTGCTAGCATTATAGCACATAATGGTAGCATATAAATCTACCATCCTGTCTTGTTACCTTGCTTCCAGCTGGCAATGCCCTAGAGGCATCTTCATAGAATGCTTCAGTTTACCTGCTGGGCAGGCACCTCTTTACAGTTGAGAATTTTAAATACAAGCCAGGCAGAACCTAAAGGAGTGCTTTTCTAGATCACTTACTGAAGCCAAAAGAGGTTTGGCACAGAAGGGTTAAAGACATACAGAAATACCACCCTTGATGTTTCAGTTACTTAGTGGTGGATATGGCCAGCTGCTTCAGTAAGCCATTGCCAGCAGAAATGGGAAGTTCAGAGGCTCCTCTGAAAAGGCAAGGTTCTTTCTGAGTCTCTGTGGGAGTTAGACGAGCCCTCAGGATGTTCCCCACCCGACAAATTCACCTAGGCTTTGTGCTGCTAATTGGATTGGGGGTGGGGGTGGGATTTGATGGAAGAGTGTCCTCTCATTCAGGGTAGGGAAACTTGGTATGACCAATCCTGACTAGGCCCCCACTAACACATTTCTCTTAGACAGCTCAGGACTCCAATAGGCATCCTGCGAGGCATGATACACCAGAGATATAGAAAAAAGAGTAAGACCAACAGACAGCAAAGTCACCCAGGCTGTCTCTCCCTCTCCTGATTTTGTGCATTGCTGAAGCACAGGCATTGGGTTTTCAGTGTAGGCTGGGGAGCAGTAATACCTTGAGGAGGGAGGGTGTTAAAATACATTGCTCTCTCTGAATGTCAGACACTGCCCCCATGCTACTGCCTAGAATTGGGTAGGTAGAGTCTTCGCTGGCGTCTGAATGTCATGTTCCGAATTCTCGCAGCATCCAGGATATCGCTATCCTCTTCAACGTCATCATCATCTTCCTCATGTTCTTCAACACCTTCGTCTTCCAGGCCGGTCTGGTCAACCTCCTCTTTCACAAGTTTAAAGGGACCATCATCCTGTCATCTGCGTACCTGGCTCTGAGTATCTCCTTTCACATCTGGGTCATGGTAAGGAAGGGTCAGGCTTAGAGTGTACCCAGCCCAAGAGGCAAGATAAAGGGCTTCCAGGAAACATAGAAGTGACTATATTAATCCATCCAGTTGGATGCCCTTTCCTTTTGTAGCAGTAGGGACCATTAATCCCTGTGGTGTGGCACCTTTCTTCCTGTTGTCCTAGAGCAAATTGCAAGTCCAGTGTCCTGCCCCTAGCTCTGTATACTAATTTATTTTACTAGTCTGTCAGTAGCAAGGGCCAATGATTGAAGGTTCAGAGAGGCAAAAATCCATCATAGTGCTTATGGCCAGGTCTATTTTGCTCTGTTTAAGTAAGGAGGAAGAATGAAGGGTTGCTTTCTTGCCTCCCTGCAAGAAATCAGTTTATGACAGGAGTGGGGAACCTTTTCCCACAGTCCACTTAGAAATGTAGTGCAAGTTCAACAGTGTGGATAGGAATTGGAGGCAGAAGTGCTTAAGGGGTGTGCTTGGAATCCATTTGTGCCTGCTGTCCTCCATTCCTTTTCCCCCTGAGCTCAGTCTTTCAGGGCTTGAGGGACTGGCTCCATGGGCCAGATCCAGGAATTGGACCAAATAAAAATCAGCCGGCTAGATTTGTCCTATAGGTTGGCGGTTCCCCAGGCTATGCTGTGAAGTTGAAACTAGGAGCCTTCCATATAGGAAATTCCCCTCCTCCAGAATCTGGCCCTTCTGCCTCTTAAGTTGTAACACCCCCATTTGCTAGGGGATCTGCAAGTGAGATTCTTGTCCAGCACTGTAGCCCTTGACTTGGAGAGAAAAATCAAACACTGCAAGCCCTTCTGAGGTATCTTTTCATGCCCCCAGCATGGAACTAAGATGGTGGAGTCTCTGTGTTCCCAGAACCTCTCTGAGCAGGGAGCTTGCTGCTTTCTTTACACAGCAAGGGAAGAGAGACCCTGCAATGGAAGGTAAGGAGACAAAGGTTCCATTACATCTTGTTCTTCTCCAGCAAACAGCAGCAGGAGAAAGGTCAGTGTTGTGGGCCAGTTAGGCTCACCTGTACATTCCCCTGAGCTATCTCTCTTGCAGATCATTCCTCTCTGGACTCCCAGACTTTGGGGGTTGGCAGGCATAGGGGGCATTGAGATCCTGTCTCGCTGAGTCTGATAATGATCTGGTACATTAAACCAGTGCATCCTGAACTGCATGCACTATGAACACCATAGGAACCTATGTTTAAAGGGACCATGGGTGTAATGCTTGAAAGAAGCGACTCTCTCTCTCAAAATTAAAAAAAATATAATATTTTGGAAGGGTAACAATTTTTATTTCCTTAAATATACCTCTTATCTCTCATTACCAAGTGTGCTTTCCCCCTTTAACATTAAACACTACAAATAACAAACCAAAACAAGCTGCAATGCTTACTCATGTACACAGTGTTTGTTGCTCTTTTAGTCCTCCGTTGCTTTAGTCCTTATTGTTCCATGCCATTCGGTCTCACTCTATAGGTGAGTAAAAGAGTGCTTCACTCTTTTCATATCTTCTGCAGGAGCAGATTATCTTCTCTTGTGCTGTTTTTATCATGGGCCTACAAAATCTCCTTGCATGGTGTCCATATCATACAAATCCTCCAAATTGTCTTGTATGTCCACAGTTATTTTTTCCATGATTAAAGTGAACCACAAAAGCTTTGGTACCATTCCTTCTCTGTCAGCAGCTGGTTTCTTTTTTAGGTTTGTGCCATTACATGTATTGCTGCCAGAATTAGTTGGTGTATTGTTTGTTTGTGATCATTTACAATTGGCAGATCTGGGAGTAGACCAAGCAGGGCAGTGTGCATCTTAAATGGTAAACTTAGTCCTTCACATAGTTTATTTTAGACCAAACCTTTCTCCAAAATATTTGCAGTTTTGGGCAATGTCATCAACAGTGTATGCAAGTTCCTATTTTGCCACACCCTCTCCAGCATAATGGAGAGTATGTTTTGTTAAATTGATTTAAATGGAGTAAGGTGAGGAACAGTCAAGAATTACCTTGATTTGTGGCTCTTTAACTGATAGGAGCTAGCGCATTTATGCATATAACTCCATTTCTTTTTTTTCTCTCTGTTTCTGTTTATATCCTCTTCTCATTTTACCCAATACCCCACATCAGGGAAATGCCATATTTTCCTTTAACTGAGTGTAGAACCTGGTTAGTAATTTAGTATTCTCTGGGCTTAAATAAGCTGACGTGACTATCTTGAGTAGTGGTGTTTGCATTGACGTTCATTGAAGAAACTACAGAGTTGTTTATGCTAGAAGAAATCTATTTTAGTTTATCATTTTTCTTCTACTTCTTTTGATTTAAAGTTAGTATTATGAAATAAATGAGCAGCTCTATTTAGCCTGTATCAGTTTTCTAGCTATATTCTTTCGTTTGATTTTATTACAGTCAATTGCGGTATATGGTGAAGTTCCTGGCGTAACTTCTAATTTATATCTGCACACAGACCATACATACATTGACAATCTTCAAATGGGTGGCCTTTGCCAATTCTGTTAGGGAGTATAGTTTCATGAACTAGTCATGATTTGGAGTTATTAATCTTTAGTAGAGATTTTTCTATTTCTACTGACGTAGGGTCGTTACTATCCTGATACCATAGTTTGTCCCATTGCTGAAACCTAATGATAGATTTTTATATCAGGTAGGTTGAGTCCACCCATGTCTTTATAAGTTATTAAGATATTTTTCCTGATGCGGGATTTTTTGCCTTGCCATATTATTTTACTAAACAATCTATTAATGGAACTGTAAAAACTTTGGTATTTTGATGGGGGGTGTTAATATTGGGTATAGACATTTGGGAAATACCATCATCTTTATTAAGTTAAGCTTCCTGCTGTATTTCTTTAATCAAAGGTAAATAATTTTCTCTATAGAGTTTGGTAAGATTTTTGGTTATAGTGATACCTAAGCATTTTCATTTACTATTTGAAAATGGATCTTGTCTTCTAGTTCTCTAAGCTGTGTATCCCTATAAACAATATCATTGCTTTTGATTGATTGATTTTATTTATTTATCTTTACATTTCTTGGCGTCCCCCTCCTGCTGCAGCAGCTCACAACGTGCTTAAAACAATATAAAAATACAAATTCATAACAATAAAACACTATAAAATGCAACAATTAAAAATAAACAGATAACCCCAAGTGGAGAAAAAAAAAAACCTACCTCCCCACCCACCCACCCATCTCTCTCACCGAAAGCTTGACGGAACAGCCAGGTCTTACACTGCCTTCAGAAAGAGGAGAAATCTGGGGCCAGGCGAACTTCCATTGGGAGGGAGTTCCACAGCCGTGGTGCAGCAACTGAAAACGCCCCCTCATCGTCACTACCCGATACCTGGGGGTGGGACTTGAAGGGAGGCATCTTCAGCAGACCGCAGAGGCCGATCCATGGCCTGGGTGGTGAGACGATCCTGCAGTTAAGCGGGACCTAGGCTGTTTAGGGCTTTATCAATCAAAACCAACACCGTGAGCCACGCCCGGAAAACTATAGGAAGCCAGTGCAAAGAACAAAGTGGGATTTATTGCAAAAGCACCGGAAAAGATTTGTTCATTTCTGATAAAAAGAGCAGCATATCATCAGCGTATATTGCAGTTTTATGTTCATTTTGTCCAGTACCTATCCCTTTGATTTCTTGGGCCTGCCTTATTGCTACTGCGATGGGTTCCACTGCTAAATTAAATAATAGCAGAGAAAGAGGACATCCTTGTCTGGTACCTTGAGTGAGGGGAAATGGGTGGAGGGAGAGGTGACTTGCCATTTATTATAAGTTGACCTGACAGTTTTCTATATATAATTTGGGCCCAATTTAGAATGTTTCCTGTTATCCTCATCTGTTCTGATGTATAAAATAATTTCTGCTCCAGGCAGCCAAATGCTTTTTCAGCATCTAATGACATGATTACCGCTTTGGAGTTGTGTTTTTTGATGTAATATATTTATTACCTTCCTGATGTTGCACCTAATCTTTTAGGTATGAAACTGACCTGGTCCGAGTCAGTTAGTTTATTACTCACTAGCCATAACCTATTTGCTAATTTTTTTAAAAAAAGATTTTACAATCTGCATTGAGCAACGATATTGGCCAGTAGCTATTATATTCTTCTGGGCTTTTGTTGGGTTTGGCACATAACATTATATGGCTTCGTAAAAAGTAGGTGGTGGTGCTCCCGGCTGAACAAAGTTGTAAGTTTTCAATAAAATAGGGGCCAGGTGAGCACTATGTTTTTGATAAAATTCATATGGGAATCCATCTGGGCCACAAGTTGTTTTTCAGCATTCCTTTAATAGTATCGTTAATTTCTTCCTCTGTTATAACTTATAGGGGCATTCCTTCTAATGAATTGTTTCTCATTGTCTTTGGGGAATGCTATTGGTTGCAAAAATCTATTAAACTATCCGGGGGCCATAGCTATATAAGCTTTTTGATAATGTTCTATGAAACATTTTTGTATGTCTTCATTTTTATTATTTTTCCATCATGTGTCCAAATCATCTCTTCTGCTTTTAACAGTAATGATGATAATCTGGCTTTTATCACTTCTCACCTGTAGCTCAAAGTGCTTTGCAAGAGGTCTGTATCGCTGCCCCCATTTTACAGAGGGGAAACATGCCCAAGATCACCCAGCTTGCCAGTGGCTGAACCAAGAACAGAACCCAGATCATCTGAGTCCCAGTTCAGTGCCCTAGCCACTCTATACACCACACTGCTTCCCACCATGCTACTGCCTGCTTTGTATGTAGATAGGAGACCTAAAGAGGGAAGAGAGTCTATGAAGCAGCCTCTTGTGCTCCAGGGTCTGTGCTATCAGGATGAAGTTAGATGGGGAAAGGGGGTGTGACTTTAGCTCTACAGGCAACCTGACTGCATTGGACACAGAGATCCCTAGGCATATCTCTTAGGCCCTTTTTACACAGGCCGTGGTGCAGGGAGCTCAGTGATCGCGCCGGTGCACGTTCGGTGTGTGTGGGGAGGGTGTAGACGGGCGCACACTGACCTCCGCCCTTCACACACACAAGGAGCAATCGCTGTTTTTGCCAGTTGCTCCATGCATGTGCAATGGGTGGAGGATGGTGTGCATGTGTGTTCACAGGAGCGCACACGCACACCACCCCCACGCGCTGCGGCGTTTATACAAGACTCGCGCATGAACACCCAGATTTCTGGATGTTCATGTGTGGGTGCCACCCGTGTGAAAAGGGTCTTAATCTCTGGACTCTGAAACAAGGATAACTTGTACACGTCGATCTATGTAAACTTAAGCAACTTTAAATGGTCCACTGCTGAACTTTGAAGATGAGCTGAAAAAAATATTTTTTAAAAAGCAATCTTAAATTTTTTTGGCATTGTTATTAAAAAGGAACTTAAAAATGAAAGATCGTGAAAAGGGCTAGATTTGAGATCTACCACATGCATTTTCCCAGTCCTGCTATCAGAGCTCAGGAGGAGGCACTAGCTATTGATTTTTAACTTAGCCATTAAAAGAACTCTGTATTTGCCTGATAAGCTAAATAGTTGTTTGTAAGGCTGCTGTTGCAGCAATAGCAGTGTGGCTGGGTAGTTAAGCTTTGCAGCTGTTATGCCAGGAGCCTTGTGTTCTAGTCTGTCCTGCCCCCTTGTGTCTTCTCTCTAATTAGCTGCTTTTTGAAAAACGAAATGAAACAAATGAAGGAGCAGTTCCTAGTTTCGCAGCTCAGAGTATTGATATGAAAAAGAAAGAGATGCACAGCCAAGGGAAGTGAAATTCAAATTGAGTCTCCTATGCCAGCTTTGGGGCATATTCCCCACGGGAGAGATGCAGAGAGTCTCCCAAGCATGTGGATGATTGGTACCTTGGGGTGACCAAGTGGCTGATCATTATGGGATCAAATGCCAGGCAACCAGAGAGAGTGGTCGTGAGCCACAGCTGAGAGTTATTGCTGCAGCATAATCAAATCAGTCAATAATTTCAATCAATCAATCACTGCAGCATAATAGTCCCAAGAAACAGTGGCTACATTAACCCTCAAAACTTCCCAGAGCAGAGCATTTTAAGACACTGCCTGCAGCAGCCAGTGCCTTGCCATAGAGAATTCACCCTCCTTCCTTGCAGCAATTGCAGTAAAGTAATTACTGTAACTGGCCTGAGTACTAACTCAGCCCTTCTCTATTACTGTCATCCGAGAAGCTTGGTGTCCCATCCAAGGAGCTTGGTGACACCAATAATTTGAGCCTCACAATTCTTGCTTACACCTAGGAGGAAGGGAACCATCATAACATCTATTTTACAAATGGGGACAATGAGACACAGAGGGTTAAGTGATTTGTGTAAGGTGACAATGGCTAAGCAGGGAACAGAACCTAGGATTCCAATTAATTCTGTCTGTCTCAGGTGTCGCTGTATGATTAACAGGTGGGCAATTCGGGGCAGGTGAAGAGGGCAGTGACTTTGAGGGCTGGCTGCTTTCCTTGGCCAGTGCTGTTTGTTGGGCCTAGACAGGCAGGCAGGCGGATTTAAGAGGATTTTCTGGGATCTGTATTCTGAAGCTAGAGCAGATCTGTGTGTTCTGTATAAGTCTGCTCATCAGATTAACCTTTGTGTGCTCCCTGAGCTGCTCCCTTGCTCTTACTCCCCCACTTGGGGCAAGGAACCTTGGGGTGATGTCTGGATGCTGGAACCAAAGAATAGCTTTGGGGAGTGGTGTCTTGGTGCAGTCCTGTGAGATAGTGTGTGCTTCAGCAGTTAAGAGTGGGGCAGGAGTCCCCTTCACTTCAGTGGGACTCGTGGGCACTATTCCACCAGAGATCACGCTTCCATTGGAGCTTTAGACACACTAACAAGTGAACAATATACCTCTTCCTCTTGTTGAAGGGTTCACAAGCTAAAGAGTATGACCAGACCCAAAGGAGATAAGGCATGTCAAGTGATGAGGCACCTTGACTTATTTCTGAGGGTGGGGGGTGAGCGAGTGCTGCAGCTTTGTGATGAGCGAGCCAGGCTGGCAGTTTCCTGCTCTTACCACTTTCTGTTACTTTAACAGAACCTGCGTTGGAGAAGTTCCGACCACTTTGTGTGGACAGAAGGGCTGCAGACTCTCTTTGTGTTCCAGAGGCTGGGTAAGGGTCAGGCTGCATGGCTCCCTCATCAACGCTATGTTGCATGGACAGGACTAAGGGAGTTGTTGGGGTTGCCCAGCTTGCCCTCCCCACAGTGAGCAGGATGGGACAAACATTTGACAAAGCCTGCTTCCCCTGAATGCTGGAGGGAAAGGGTGGGATGATGACTGTGCTGGCTCTCACCGCCTTCTCCTTGTTTCCAGTGGCTGTGCTGTACTACTACTTCTACAAGAGGACAGCTGTGCACCTGGGAGACCCCCGCTTCTACCAAGACTCTCTGTGGCTGCGCAAGGAGTTTGCTCAGGTCCGTGGCTGACAGCTGTGCTTGGACACCTTGACTGGAGGCCAGGCTGCTGCTGTATGGTTCTGGCCAGCTTTGATGCCAGAAAGCCCTCTTTAGTATGTTATGCGAGCTGTTCCTCCTGCACTCTGGCCATTGTTTAGGGAGCAATTTCCCCCTTTTAGTCTGGTCCTAAAGCTCATTTGATCACGTGGCTCCGTGCCATTCCTGAGCTAGTAAGGCTGGAGAGAACTCAAGGAACAACTCCCCTCTCACTTCTGTATACTCCACACCTGCTCTCCCCTGGCTGTGGTTTTCCTGAGGAGTGATCTGAAGTGCCAAACCAGTTTGGCTGAGTACTTTTGACACAAATAGCAAAGCTGCAGCTTCCTCCTCAGGAGTGTTCCTCACCAACCTCCACACTCCCTCTGACAAAGGGTCCCCTGCCTGCACAGCCCCATGTGCATTTTTCTTTTTCTTTCTGGATGTGCAGAGCTGACAAGACTCAGCCCATTCTTCTTGCACAGTGTTAGGGCCTGTGGGGTACATGTTAGACTCTTCTTTTGTACTGGTGTATTTTTATAAACGACGAGATAATAAATCAGGTTCATTTTACAATAAATCAGGTTCATTTTACAGAAGCCACAGTGTATGTTGTTTGTTGCTCCACCTTGTGAGGAGTCCTTGCTGCCTCCGTGGCTAATATGCCTCTACTGAGGATCAGGAGGAGTCTAGTGGCCAATGCATCTTGTGGACACCATACCAAGAACTGACCCTGATTGACACTTCTATCAAGCCAACAATATTTTCACTGCTGCTGTGTTAACTATTTGAATGGGCTTAATTCTTGCTTTGTCTCTGTGCAACCACAAGTAGACAGCCTAGCACAGCTTGAATAAGGGTTCGTTAACTGTCCTAGGGAGGCCAGGACAGGAGATAAATCTAATGATGAAGCAGTGGATGATCTTAACAGTGACAGTAATAAAAGTATCTGGACAAACCAAGGGGTGTGGTAGATAAAAAATGATCTTACATTTCAACCAGAAATTCTGGGCCTAATGCAGGAATAACAGGGTGAACTCCTCAGCTTTGTTCTATACAGAAGATCAAAGGTTCCCAAATTGGGGGTGGGACCTCAGGTGGAGTCAAACCATCTACGGCTTGGTTCATGATCCAAATCAACATTACTTACTTCATACGTTTTTACTGTTCTTGGGGGTTTCAGGATTATATTTAAGCCTGAAAATAGGAGAGAACCATTTCACTAGATGATCATAAAGATCTCCCTTGAACTTACTGGAATCTGCAGTTTTGGTATTTATATACCACTTATTGAGAGACATCTAGGTGCTGTACAATCATTCACAAGTAAGGGTATAGCTAGGTGGGAATGGGCCACCTGATGAGGCAATCCACTCCAATGTGCATCTGCATTCCACATGCATATGGGTCCCAGTGCAGTTGCACTTATTATAGATGCCTAATCACAAATAAAAACAACCAAATAGGGCAAAACTTGACAGAGCACATAGACACCTAGACATGTTTTGCAGTTACTAATTCCTAGACACCAAGTGTCAAATACTAATAAGGTATTTGGCAATGGCTGTTAAAATGTGGCCATAGGGGACAGGGCTCAGTCTTAAGAAAGAGGACGTCCCAGGGTTGTAGTCAAGCTGCCAGGAAAGCGCACGCAGCTGGTTGGCACAAGAGGATGGCTACGTAGGGACTGAGAGGTCATCCTTCCAGACAGCCCCCAACTGCTGCACGCTGAGGAAACGGGGGCATGCAGGGAATGGCAGGTGGAGAGCGGGATAGGGCTGTGGTGAGCCTGCCCTCCCCCCTTCAGCAGCTCCTGGGGAGAGGGATTACAGGATGAGACCAGGGGCAACAGGAAGAAACCTCTGGCCTAGGAGGCCTCCGGGTTAGCTATCACCCCCTCTCTTGTCTGTGGCACGTAGGCCCCTTATCATTCCCGCCCTTGGCTACGCCCCCGCCCGCAGGACCGCACTTGGGGCCGGTTACTCTGGCTCCCCCCCGGCCATTTATTTTTATTTCACCCTTTTGGGGGTTGGTGACCCCACCATGAAAGCATATAAGAATAAAAGTGCATTAAGCAGCCCCTCAGGACACGCCGTGGTGGCGGCAGTCTGGGAGCGGGCTTACGTGACTCCCCCGCAGGGAGGGAGCCGCGGCCCGAAGGTGCGGGGGCTCGAGTGGAGTGGACCCGGGGTGGGTCTTCTACCACAGAGATGAAAATGCCCCGCGTCGGGCACCGTCCCGGCGCTTCCGCTCGCTGTGCCGAGCTCCCGCCCGGAAAAAGCTGTCAATTCGCGACAGTTTCCATGGAGATGGAAGATGGCGCCTAGAAGTAAGTGCGGAGCGAGGAGCTCTATAGGCCCCGGCGGGGGGGGGGTCTCCCCGACTCACGTGACACCAGGCAACCCAACCCCCCCCCGGTCAGGCAGAACGGGCAGCGCGAGGTTTGCTCAGAGCGGTCTGGCTTCGCCGGGGGATGAGTCCTGCCTCCAGGGGGCTGGGAGCAGCTCGGGGTCGGACCCGGGATCGGGGCTCCGTCTCGCACTGGGGGGAAGGAAGGCTAGCTTGGCCAGGCCCCGGATGGAGGAGGGTGCAAGGAAAAGGGAGCCCTCGCCTTGCGCCAGCGGAGGGGCCCAGTGACCTGCCCAGTGGCAGAGCTGGGAATGGGACCGAGGTCTCGAGACCCCCAAGCCACCACCCACTCTTCATCCAAGCTGCTTGGTCTGCTCAGGGTCCTGGAGCCTCCCCTCCCACGGCACAGAAAGCTGTAGCTCCCCATGGCAGCAGAGGAGTAATGCCTCTCTGTAGCAGAGCCCTCGTGCCCCACGTTTGTTCGGGATACACCGTAGACCTGCTGGCAAGGGGGCTTGCCAGCTGCCCTTGCAATCAGGGCAAGTAGTGTAACATCCTACTTTTGGCATCCCTGCCAGGGGAGAGATTCTGCTTCTGTAACTCTGGAGACTTTTTCCAAGGCTCTGGCTGCCAACTTTGAATCCTTGAGGAGCTGCTCCTTCATATTTCTAAAGAAGCTGACAGAAAATGAGACACAAAGGTGCACACCGCCCTCTGGAACCCAGGGCTCTTGGCGTGGTAGCTACAAAGCTTAGTTACCTACCACGCTGCTAATGCTAGCGTAGCAGCCTCCCGAAGGCTATTTGGTTTATTGAACAGTATGCAGAGTCCTCCTACTGGCTGAATTAAAAAAGGTTAGGTGAAGAGTTCAAATATGGCCCTTGTAATGGCTTAGTGTTGTGCTTTCTTAATCATTTGTAAGTTTGCTTTTTTAAAAACAAGGCAATGGGGCTATTGCCAAACATTAGGCTATAAGAGAATCCCTGTGTGTGCAGATTATTCTATTAGAGATTCTCCACAGGTGGAGAAGTGTGTGTGGAGCACGGGAAAAGCTGCTCTGTCAGAGGGAGGGCTGTGTGCATGGTAGAGTTCACCTAGCAGTGTGTGTGTTGGCCAAGTGGTTAGAAGAAGTGCTATGGCTGAGTTTGAAACAAAGACTGGAGACCGCATGACCCAATCTTCTCATGCCCTGCTTGCCTCCCCAGACCGCCATCTCTCCTCCACCCCCCTGGAGATCCTGCTCTTCCTCAATGGCTGGTATTATGCCACTTACTTCCTGCTTGAGATCTTCATATTTGTCTATAAGGGTGAGTTTCCCCTACAGCCATTCCAGCTAATTAACCTTTTCAGGTCACCTGCCATGGAGCTGCCCCTGGCCAGAGGGGCTGTTCTGGGTGCAGCCACCTAGAAAGTCAGTCTCTTTAGCTTGAGGGGAGAAACAGGCAGGGCAAGCTGAGTATGAAAGTTTTCTGACTCGTTCCCCTCTTAGCGAGGAGCCACTTTAGTTGACTTTAGTCCTCTCCAGGACTGCCCCATCTATTGTTTGCTGTAGGCCTCTCCAGTGCCACACCTGACAGCTGAAGGATTCAGAGGAGGATGTTAACATTTGGCTGTGAGTTTTCACATGGATGTGGCTCTGTTAGACTAACCCACGCACTGACTAACATCACCCCATTTCTGTTGCCCTCATCACATCTTTCTGAGACCTTTCACCATGCTAGTTGCCCCATGCATCATATCTCTACCTTTAGGCTGGGAAGGATTAGCTCTTCTACTAGGGCAGTAAATGAGGCTCTCTCCCTTTGCCTTGAGGAACTTGTCTTATTGGGCATGAGGCAGTGAGACTCCAGGGAGGAGGATGTCTTTGCTGTCCTCCTGAAATGTGTGGTGACTATGTACCCTCAGGGCTGCTGTTGCCGTATCCTTCCGCAAACCTGGCCCTGGACTTGATCATGCTTTTCCTCTACCTCGGGATTGAAGTCACTCGGATATTTTTTGGTGAGTATTGAGGAATAAGGGAATCCTCTGGAAGCAACGGGTTGAACTGTTACTTGTCTGGGGACACATGGGTTGATAGTCTCCCTTCCCTGTTTCATATAGTTCACAAAGTAACCATCAGATGAATGACTGGGTCTCTGTCAGCTGGGAGTGTTCAGGGGCCTTCCAGTGAAAGTGTCTCTCTTGACTGGGCAGTCCTGATGCCCTAGAGGCGAAAGGCCTGTATGTATCTCATTCCCTGAGTCCTTTGAGCCATCCAGTGCCCCTGACCTGGGGCTGATTTGGAGTGAGAACCTGAGAGAGGAAAGGATACATCTATTGTACACAGGTGCCCTGCCCGTGGCATGGATTGGAGCTAGCATCACCTATAGCTGAAGGCCCCCGATTCCATTCCTCAATCTTGATCCATCCAACCCAGGACCCTGATTAGTACTGCAGCCTGAGAAGTGAAAGGCCCTGAATCCTGTTCGCTGGCTGACATTCTAGATGGAAAGGCTCCATATCCCATTCCCAGACCCTGCTGATTCACTAATTGCTGTATGTGGCAGGCTCGAAGGGCAACCTGTGCCAGCGGAAGGTGCCGCTCTCCATCAGCCTGGCCCTGACCTTCCCAGCTGCAGTGATGGCAGCATATTACCTGCTGTTGCAGACGTATGCGCTGCGGCTGGAGGCCATTCTCAACACTATCCTGCTGCTCTTCTACGCTGTCGAGCTGCTGCTGGGCATCCTCACCTTGGCCTCCTTCTCCAGGTACTGTTCCCCCTCCTCCCCCATATGCCTGTGGGCACTCAGGAACAGGGTTGTTCCCCTCTCCCACCAGCATGCAGGGTGAAGGGAGAAGAGATTGTTGGGGGTTGCTGAGAAACAGCAGGAGTGTTTCTATTCCCAAGATACAGGAACAGCCATGTGCTTTCCTCGGTAAAAGGAGAGGAGGAATCTCGGGTAGGCAATGAGGCAGGCTCAAATGAGGGGGGAGCTGACCATTTAAGGTCCCGTGGAAGTGAGAAATGACTGGACAATGAGTAAGGAGACAGGTCCCACCCAAAGTCATAGGAGAAGTGGAAGATCGGGCATGTGGTTGTCACACACAACTGAGGGTCAGGGTTCCTGGCCCTCATTCTTGGCTCAGGCATACCCACACATGCCTTGTGCCTCAGTTTCCCCATCTGTGTGATAGATAGAACTTGACAGCTGCATACCTCTCCTCCTCTGGTTACTCTTGTAACCTGCTAGATGCTGAGGATGGTATTCCCATGAGATATGGGGAAGCAGAGGAACCACCGGGGATGTGAAGGGCTGAATGCCTCTCAGGCGGAGTCTGAGCTGTGTAGAGTTTCTCTCACCTGCATCCCTGGCTTGCACTCTCTCTCCCCTGCAGTTTGGACTCGTACTGAGTTTCTGCTCAGACTGTGCTGGATGGGACCGTGTGCTCCACACCGACTAGGACAGAGGTTACTTAGCTCCTCCATCCCCAGGTCTGCCCCTTTTACCAGTGGTCTGACCTGGCTGCGGGCTGAGTTTCAATCCCATGAGCCAGCTGGGAGTAGCTACAACCTCGTCTCATGCTCAGACAAGGGCAAGAAGCCATCAGTGGGTGGTTCCAGAATCATGAAGAGAGATGAATGTGGCATGGCATCCCGGACCAGATGCCAACCTTGGGCCCCAGTACCCTCACGTCCTGCTGGGCTGTGGGGTATGGTGGCGAATCCTTGCAACCAGGGTGCCTGGTGCCTCTGAGCCCAAGGACAGGAGGTCACCCAGCTCACCCTACCAGCCCAGACCTGCCCAGCAGATCACGCCTGCACCTGCTGGGTCCTTCCATTTCATCCATGTGGTGCAGATTCCCTGAATCTGGGTTCCAGTGTGAGCTTCAGTGTGTCTAACATGCATGCAGTGACTCTCCTTGGGGGTGTCTCATCCCCTTCCTGACTCTACCTGGGACACCATCTACAACCCTCCCTCTGGGGAGGACAGGAGTAAGGGGCTCCGTGCCCTCCCCCCACACTCAGTGTTATGTGGATCTGTAACTTGTGGCACTTTTTCTACTGCATCCTTGGAATAAATACTATTTTCCAAATAAACATTTATTTTTCATTACTTTGGCTATCTGGAGCCTTTAAACTAGTAAAGGGCTTTCTCCAGGGGGCAGCACCTCACCCTGGCCACTAAAGAGCAAGTCATCTCCCTGCCAGCCAGCTAGAGTCAAGGGCAACAAGCCCTCTCACCCCTCACAACGTGCAGGGGGAGATCCCACAGAACTGGGCTGGCTGAGATCAACCCCAGCAGCTTGGATAAAAAGGGATCCCAGGATAGATTGTTTGGCAGGGGAAACTTTTGGGAACCTGGAGCAAGCCCATTCCAGGGAGTATGAATTGACATTCCCACCCTCACTTGCCTCTTCTGGGTGTGAGATGCCAGTCAATCTGACTCCTCCAGCAGGGTGAAGAAAGGCTCTGGGGGTTGGGGGTCAGCTACTGATAACTATGCCTGAAGTGACTACGGAGGCATCAGAAGGGTAGAGGGGAGCTAGCACAAAAGGAGTTTATTTGGGGGGGGGGGTTGGGAGGGGAACAGGGCGATGTTGGCTCCGAGTCCTCAGTAATGGAAAAGTGTGGCAGCAGCTGGGTCTGAGGTCCCTGCCCACAAGCGCCCCCCCTGTTCAGCCACCAAGTACTTCTTGTTGGGTGCTTTTAGGAGGAGGCAGGAGGAGGAGATAAACTGGACAATGAAATTGGTGGGTTGGTCTCCAGTTGCCATGATCAGCCCCTCATTATCCAGACTCCAGTACTTGTTGGCTGCAAACCAAGGAAGAGAGTTAGTAACATAACTAACTAACTAACTAAATAATTAATAATGGGCAAGTCAGAGGAAAATAGGGAGGAGGGATCCTACCATAGGCAGTCTGTGGCTCTTGCAGGGAGATGGAGGGCTCATACAAGAGAGCATAACAGCAATTTATTTTTTTATTTAATTTTATAAAAGATTTTTTATCTCACCCCTCCTGCCCACAGGGCAGCTCGGGGCGGCAAACAGCAATATAAAAAACAATAAAACAATATGGGGGACAGCTTCCCAGGTTGCAAGGCACTAGGCCCAGAAAGGCACCCCCTCCCTTATTACTATGGGGCAGGATCTGGGTTAGTGGGAGGAACAGAGCAATGTCTCTTCCCCCTTTCTTCCTGTAGTATTGTCTAGGATACCAAATGGAAAGGGCAGGAACTTGACAAGACGCAGCAGCTGACTGGCTGTGTCCTTGGTGATGATGGAAAGGGATTCCTGTCCCTTTTAGGGGTTTCCCCACTGGCAGTGATACCCTGGGTGTCCTGTTCCCCTATGGGGATCCTGTTCTGCCCAGTTCCTCACTGACCAACTTGGAATTGGTAGAAGCCATCCTCATTGTACGTCAGAGTGCTTATGTCATAGGTGGTCCTGTTCCCATCCAGGCGCTGCGTGCCAGGGCACAGCCCCACAAAACCAGCATAACTGCTCAAGATTAGCAGGGGCCGGTTCACCAGAAGCAGCAGGAACTCCTCGCTCTTGCCTGCAAGTGTAAGGAACCCCATGGCAGTGTTAACCCATTTCCTTGTATTTCCTGCTCAAGGGACTTGAAAACTGGAGGCAAACCCTCTACGATGGGGAGGAGGAAAAGGAGTCCAGGGTGGGAGGTGAAGCTTCCTGATTTTAGACTGTTTTCTAGCTAATGGGTTGAGAGCTTGGGAATCCTGTCCCTCAGGCCAGTTACAGTCCCCTCCAATTTGGGGGTGGATTGGAGCCAATGCCCAGGAGTGAAAAGGTCCCGTGCCCCATCCCCTCAGCCAGCTAGAGCTCTTTCCAAGTCACAGGCGTTCACCTACTCTCATGCCTCCCCATCCACACCCCGTACCTGCAGCCTTGGGCACCAACAGTAGCTGTCCATTGGGCCGCATGGACATATATTTCCCATCAGCTGTTTGCACCGTCACCTTCTGCTCCTGGTACTGGAGCTCAAACCAGACATGCTTGTCCTGTTTGCTGCTGCTCACCACACCATCGTTGGGTCCCTGCGGAGAAGGGGTTGTTAGATGGCAGGGTCTGTCTCCCCTCTGAACACCCACCTTCCTTAGCCCCTCTAGCGACATAGCTCTGTTGCAGGAGGACAAGGAACTGTGATAGAAGCCTAGACAGAGTTGACCCTCCAAGGATAAAGCCATTGGATCTCATGGCTGGGTTCTAAATTAGGTGTTATCACTCAGGTAAAGGGTCTTGGAATTGCATCCGCTCAGTGTGCAAACAGTGCTAGTGAGTATTGGGGAAAGGATAGAAAATTAAACGTTATCCTAATGCTGCTATATAAAGCTGTGGTGTGCCCACACCTTGAGTTGTGTGTGCAGTTCTGGTTGCCCCATCCCAAAAAAGGACATAGTAGAACTGGGAAAGGTGCAGAGAAGGTGATAAAAGGTCTGGAACATCTTTCATATGAGAAGCTCTTCTAGGGGAGGATATGAGAGATATTTATAAAACCATGAGTGGGGCAGAGAAAGTAAATAGCTGTTTAAGCTCTCTCATAATAGGGGACACCCAATGAAGTTATTTTTTCACATATCACACAACCTGTGGAAATCATTGTCAGGACGATGTTACAAAGGCTGATAACACAGCTGGGGTCAGGAAAGGACTGGGTAAGCCCATCACTGGCAGTTACCTGCATCAGTGGGTGGATGAGGCCTCTGGGTATCAGGAGCAGGGAGTAAAGGACAGGGGGTGACTCACTCCGCTGTGACCTGATTTTTGTACTCTTCCTTTGGAAGCATCCAGGTCTGGCCACTATCAGAGATGAATACCGGGCAGGATGTACCAGTGGTCTGGGTCAAGACCGCAGTGCATCTGTTCAAGGGGTTTAACTCTCTACAGACTGGCCTCCCTGACCAATAGACAGCACCTTAAAAGTGGTTCTCTAGGGCATGAGGTTACTACAGGCAACCTCATGCCCTAGAGAACCATGTAGTTAAAAGTCCCACTGAAGGGGCGGCTTGGGACTCCACATAAAGTCTGTGTTAGTTCGCCTCATGCTGCTGGTTGCATATCTTCATCCCATACCCTGGCTACAGTAACTGGTGGTGCACTCACCCCCTGGTGGCAGATAACAGTATTGCTGCATGGCTTTCCCATGCATGCCTAAGAAGCCAGTTTTGCTCATTATTTCCACCTGGTGTCAGCCTGCCTGTTTTTTTCAGCCCTGCAGATGCACTCACCACAGCCAGGTATGTGCCGGAGAAGCCTCGGAAGCAGACCTGCTTTGTGGCATCATTCAGCAGTAGCTGGAAAAGCTCTGTTTTCCCAATGACCATGGCACTGGCATAGACTTCACCCCCTGTAGACAGTGAGGAAAGCACAGCAGCTACGGTTACTCTAGGATTGTCCTTGAGTCTCCCATTAAAAAAGATTAATCTCTAAGAAACTGCTGTAAGCAACCTGGGCAAGAGCATAGGGGATTCTCTAAGTTAGTATCAAACAGTGAATCAGATTGATCTGTTACCGCTTCTCATTACTTCCTCACATTCCTGTTGTCTCTACAGTCAGGTGATTAGTATATCATTTGATACAGACACAGGTTCTTATTTTCCATTGGGGAAAATTGCTGGCTCCAGAATGAATGAGTTATGGGAACAGCTGAGTCCTTAAAGCCTTTGTGTCATACGATGAAAGGAACAATAGAATTTTTTTCACTCAACATACAATTAACTTGTGGAACTTGTTGCTAGAGGATGTTGTTAAGGGCCAAAGGTGTATGTGGGTTGGATTGGATCAATTCTTGGAGGAGAGGTCCATAAATGGCTATTAGTTGGGCTGGTTGTGGGACGTAACCTCTGACCGTTGGGGGCTGGGAGTAAATAGCAGGGAATGAATCACTCCATTATGGCCTGTTGGGCACTTCTCTGAAGTGACTAAGACTTGTCACCGTCAGAGACAGGATGCTGGGCTGGACGGACCATTGATCTGACTGACATAGCGCGGCACTTGACTTCGTATGTTCCAGTCCAACTAGACCTGGCTACCCTAATGCATGGACCCATGTTAACTGCATTGTTGCAAATCATGATGTTCCTCATGGCTTCCAGCTCCTCCCGCGGCTCCAGCCATCTCCCATGGTGATTGGCTGGAACTGTGCAGACGTGCCAGATTGCCTGCTGCATAAGGTGTGCGCCTGGTGAGGTGCGGTTACCTGTGCTTCATGGAGACCTTTGTGGACCTTGGAACAGCTGGTAAGTTGGGGCTGGGGATCCTGGGGTGAGCTTCAGTGGGGTCAGGTTTAGCTGGGCCACGTGGGCTGGTGGGGTATGAGGCAGAGGTGGCAGCTCCCAGCCCATGCCTAAACTCGACCTGCCGAGGCAGCGGTGGCCCCAGCTCACAGGGGCAGGGGGGAAGGGGAAGCGCCTGAGGCCATTTGAGCAAAGCCATGTTTAGCCATGGCTGTGGGCTGGGAGTTGCCTTCTTTCCTCGGCTTGAGCTGGGGCAGGGGCCGCCGGGGAACCTTAAACAGACCAATCAGGTTTAAAGAGACCCAGGCATTAGCGACCCCTGTCCCCCCCTTGGTAGCAGCTGGGGCCGGTGGGCTTGAGCGGGGGCAGGGGCCACCAGGGATTGGGACATCAGGGCTGTTCAGGGCAGGGGCTTCCAGTGCTGCCTTCACTCCCCAACTTCACTCCACCGGAGCTGCCTTCACTCCCCGGCTTGAACAGGGGCAGGGGCGGCAGCTTAAGCAGAATCAGTGTAAAATTGGACACGTTCTAGAACAGTGCAGTGGACAGGGTGCCAAACCTCTAGTGAAGGCAGCACTGGCCCAAGTAAACTCTGTGACAACTCCTGCAGATGCTGAACGGGTTTCAGTGCCCATAACTTAATCTTTGCACAGAACCGCCAAAATATGTTGCAGGACAAACATAAGGGGGCAGTGTTTATTTATTTTAATATGATAATAAATAATGCAATATTAATAAATGGTAGAAGTTGGTAGCCATTTTGAATTGCATTTGAATTGTTTACAGCATGTGCAGTCTGTTCATTGCATTGAGTTGCATTTCCCTTTGTTGTTGAAGCATTGAAATACTGTGTCCATTAGATTTTGTGTAATAATAATAATAATAATAATAATAATAATATATTCCATATCTGGTTCTACTAAATTCCATTAGAATTTATATGTGGTTCTTTGTCTCTGAAATGAATAATATATAAATACTGTAATCGTATAAATGGTATATTTGCTAATAAATAGTAATTTTGTTTTATCTTGTGTCAGTCAGTCTAAGTGTTATATCAAACCTGTTGGAAATGCATGCTGGGAAGCAAATTTGCATGAACACATTTGCATAATTATGCAAATTAAACTGAAAATGTTAATGCTTGTGGTGAATTTGCAGAATTTGCTGGGACTGGTTGTGGAATTTACAAAAAAATGTTGCCGTTAACACGGGTCCCTGACAGCAGAAAGTCCTGCATGGACAGCAGCTCAGTGCCATCCTGAAGAATGCAAAGCCCCTAACTTGACAGTAGTGCATGAATCAGTGCTGTCCTCTATTGCGAATCTGACCTGTGCTAGTACTTGTGTAAGAGACCACGTACAGAGGGCCCAATCAAAGGGATGCTGCACCTATCCTAGAAAGAGCTGATTGTGCCCATGCCCACCCTCATGATGCTAATGAGGCTACAGCAGGGTAATCAGATTTTGTAGAATCATAGCCAAAATTTTTAACTACCATTAAAAAAACATCCAGGATGCAATCTATAAACTACAACCTACTCCCATTGAAGCCCTGCCAGACTATGCCAGACTACGTGGTTTGTGGATCATGGCCTAAGTCTCTAGTTTTTACAGTCACAAAAACAGCTTTAAAAACATTTTCAGCAGACACCATCAAGCAGTGGCTCTGCTCATCTGAGCCAGGTGTAAGCTCGGTAGCTTCATTATGACACTATAAATGTTGTGTAGAGAAAGTGGGGTTTGCCGTGTTGGTCCCAAATATAGGCAATGACAAAGTAGCAAAGTGATATCTTTTATTGGGCCAACTACAGTTGGTGGACCTGCTTGACGAAGGACCCTGTGAGGTCCGAAAACTTGTATACCTCCACCAACTGGAGTTGGTTCCAATAAAAGATATCACTTTACTAATAGAAATGTGTCAGCACACAAACATGGAGACAGCACAAACTAAACCAAGGAGCAAAATAAATGACGTACAGGCCAGTGTACAGAGTGTGCATTCCAAATTGAACTCACTAAACCCTCCCCTTGTGAGCAACGGGTTTCTGTGCTGCACGGGCCTGGGAGCCTTGCAATAAAGCTTATGTTGCTCTCCTGCTTTGTAGTACAGGAGGTTCTCGGAGGCCCAAGCAGGACCACACTGCATGTTTGTGTGTTATCTGCTGGAGGATTGCACTGACAGAAGAACATGCCATGAACGTTGTAGAGTCTAAACAGACAAGTCAGTGGAAGGTACAGTTGCTACCTCTGCCAGGGAAGAAAACCAAACAATCCCAATTTGCATAAATGTCATGTAAATTCATGAAAAATCAAAAGAACATTTAAGTTGTGTTAATAAAAAAGATAGCAGCAGGAGATGGGTTCAGAACAGATGAGACAGGAGCTGGGTATGGGAGGGCAGGGCCATAGTGCAGAGGCACGGAGATACAAGGGTAAATAGGCAGCCCTTCAGCCTACACACAGAGAGCTTTCCGGGGCAAAGAGACTGGCTGCTCCCTCCAGCTATCTTAAAAGAACCTGAGGTTCTGGATCTCCTGGACCTCTCACTTCTGCCCCTGGTGATTATGCAGCTGCCTGTCAGGGAGACACAATGGCTCCTGTGCCTCTCTTGTGCCTGATTCTCGCCTCTTCTCTTCCTTCATAGGAGATGGAGAAAACATGAAGGAGCAGAGCTGGCAGTGCAATTGCTGCCACAGGAGCCAGTTACTCCCCCTGCTGCTGATCTTTCCCATCTCCTTTCTTCCTGCAGCCAAAGGAGGAACTTTCCCTGAGCAGCCAGGTCTGGCTAGCGCCATGCAGTACCTAATCTCCTTCCCTCAGGGTATGAAAAGGCAGGATAGTTGACTGACCATGAGAATTATTGGCAGGGCTGGCCTTACCACAGGGGGCCCCAGGCCCCACTCTTTCTGGGCCCCATGAAGCAGTCCTTATTTTCACCAGGGCAGGTTGTGAGGGTCCTACTCCCTCTCAGCAGCAGGGCCCCATACATGACCACCTTTAGGGCCCTGCAGAGGTTGCCCCTAAGGGGGTGGGGCTACCAGGAGCCCTGCATTTTATCTTTGCCCTGGGCCCCGCAAATTCTAAGGCTGGCCCTGATTATCGATTTAACCTGAACCTGGAGATGGTGCTTGGAAACTCAGCATCAAACCCAGAACAATGGAAACCTTAGAAAGGAAGGATTACAATACTGTGCCATTTTACAGATGGGGATCTGAGTCAAAGAGAAATTAACTATCATGCCCCAAGTCACAGAGGGAGGCTATGCAGAGCTGGGAGACGAAGCAAGATCTCCTGAGTCACAGCCCACAAAGTCACCTCTGTCTGGCTTGTCCCACACCACGTTCTGACAAACAGCTACTTCAATGTAGCTATGCCTTACTTCAGTTGTACTTGTTTCCTTCACCTGAACAGAGCAATAAACTGAAGTGTGGAGCAGGAAGGGGACTGTGTACTTCTGAAAAATCAGGAGTGTCTGTGTATTTTTTCACCTTAGGATTGTACTTTGAATAACTTTGCGTGAACAGGAGGGGATCTGGCTGTACTGTCATCTGGGCAGAAATACACCATGGAGAGGATTCCGTTTACACTGTCTTTACCCAGGCAAAGGCTGTGCACGTCCCTGCCTGGGCCACAACAATGCAGCAGGATGCCCTCCACCTCACCATAGCTCAGAAACCGCTGGCGAGGTAGGGGAGACTTTTCTTGTGCTATTTTGAATGAAGACAGCACAAGCAGAATCCCCTCCATCCCACCAGAGGTTTCTGATGTCAGGTGGAGTCGAGGGAGTCCTGCTGTGTCGTCTTCACTTTAGCAGGGACCCACGCAGCCTGCAGATCTGTGCCTTGGTGAAGACAGCACAGCTAGACTCTGGAGGGAGATCCGGCATGAGGAAAAGTATATCAGTTTAGCTATTCATTTGAGCACTCCAGAAGTGAAGCAGTTACCGCGATGTTCAATCCAATGCTGTTTGTCAGAACATGGCCTAAAATATGCAATGCTTAGGCTGCAGACCCCCAGCACGCCCTGCTTCATCATGTGCTGCCTTCCTGGGAGCAGTGCTAGAGATGTGCAGGCTGTGTTTGCAGCAGTGAGTGCTGCCCTCCCTGTGCAGTGCTGCCGCGCCCCCCCCTTCCCCCCCCCCAGCACACTCACCTGCCCTGCAGCAGATAAATCTGCCATTGGAGGAGGTGCGCAGTGAGACCAGAGCAGGGCTGGACTCCATGATGAAGAGCTCATCGTTCCCGGGTTTGTCTTTCTTGACTGTTTTCATGTCACTCTCTCGCCCAGTCAAGTACTTCCCATCCTCGTTCCGCAGGGCCAGCAAGCCACCCCTCAGTTCCAAGGAGTAGAGAGTGGATGGGGAGACCTCAGTTGCCAGTGAGCCATCTGCAGCCAACAGGCTCCCAGCCCCATTCCTCAGCCCATACTTCTTCTCTGGAGGCATGAGCAGAAGAAGTGGCATCAGAGAGAGCGGGAAAGATCAGGGCGAACCTGAGCCCAGGCAGGCCTAGGCAAACAACCCTCCAAACTGTGGCCAAAGTCACAACCAACATCCATTTCTCAGCAGATGTTTGCCAAGAATCTCCAATACGCAGTCAGCACCCTCCTAAACCACGGCACCCACAGATCCTTCCATGCACTGACCCATCATCCCTGCACCTTGTCTTATCCCCAGAACAGGATCTCTCCCCTCACAAACATGCTTCCCAGCACCCTGATCCAGGACTGCCAGCTCCTATTGGTCAAATCTCAGGAGCTGGATCCCTGAGATTCCGAGGCCACGTCCTTTTTCTTTGTTTCCTCTGGGCTACCATGTTTTCAACCTCCTGTCTGCAAGCAGGAGGGTCAGACAGCTACAGTAAAACACAAAGCTGAATGCTGGGGTTCGCAGGATTTCAACAACCCAGGCTGTAAAAAACACACCTGAAATTACAAGCGGTGGCAAAAAGAGGTGTCATCTGGGTAGGGAAGGCGGGGTGGGGGTGGGGGGCATTAGACCATGTGCTGTTCATGCTTCAGGATTTTCTACATCTCTGGTTCTTTACATGAAAGGCCCTTTACAACGGCCCCTTTACAACAGCATGACCACTGGGGAAACTGTGAGCAGCGGACTGGTCTGCTGGCATGGCTGGCTGCCCCAGTTCATACAGGCAGGGCCTCCATGGCCACCTGTAGCCATGGAGCTATTTGACTTGTCCCACATGGCCTTTTCCCCAAATCTGAAATGCCGCTCCCCCCCCTTGTGCCAGCTCCCTTGGTCTCCTGTCTTCAGATCTTGCACTGGCCCCATATACGCACCCGCCAGCACTCATGCCCAGATAATTCCTTGCAGTGTCACCTGCCCCAGAATCTAACCACTCCCAGACCCCGGCCCGCATTGCCACCCAAACACCCTCCAGGACTCCTCTCAACTCCCAAGCATTCAGATCCTTCCCTGCTAATATATCGTCCACACCCTGTACTCTCTTACACTCAAATTGGGCCTGCCCCACTTGGATCCCACCCCATCCTGGTCCTTCACCCCCACACTGCCAGCCTCAGGGAGGGGGAGTAACAGGAGGCCCTGCACCCACCTTTAGGATCAAAGTAGAGGGTGAGGACTGCATCTGCTCCCCAGGGCAGGTCACGGTCACAGTGCATCGCCTTAGCCGCTTTCTCATCACAGCGCACATAGCGTTTCTTGCCAAAGTTGAAGAAATGGATGTTGGGGTGCAGGGCCAGGTGCAGGGTCCATTTCTCACACTCAGTGACAACCTGGGCAAAGCAGATGACGTTCTCCTCCGCCCCACCCAAGTAGCGCTTGGAGAGTTCACACTGCATGGACACCTGCCGGGAGTGGAGGGGGGGGCAGTCAGCCTCATGCCAAGGAGGTGAGGGAGAGTGGGGTAAGAAGATCTCCAGACAGGAGCAGCTAAGAGCGCAGCAGTGGAAACTCATGCATGGTGGCACTCATCCAGTGAAAACAACTTCGGGGACTAGTGTGCATGGGTGGGGAACACAGAGTGATATGGGAACTTGGCGTATTTGTACTGGGCTAAGAGAAGCGGGCACTGCTACTGCACAGGGTGACCCGTTCTGGAGAGGAAGAACTGTGCTCGCTAGGGCACTCTAGCCTGGATGGTTTGCCCACCTTAGCAAGGAACCACACGGACGGCTCACTGGCTGAGAGGGGTCCCAAATGAATGGGGAAGGAAGCCTGAGAGAGAAGTCCAGTCCAGGCAGGGTGGGGAAACCTTTCCTTCCCGGGGACCACTTCGAGAATTAGACAAGTTCTGAGGGCTGCAGAGAACTTGGGGATGGGC
>QEPC01015418.1:1482387-1498250 GCA_003113815.1 Sphenodon punctatus
CCTAAGCCGCTGGGGTAGGCGAAGGCCTCTTCTCCCCGGAGTCGAACTGCTCCCCGGTTCCCGGGCACTTTGCGCGGCAACCTGGCGGGCTCACTCGCAAGCCTCCCTGTGCTTGTAGAGGGAGGATCGCCGCCCCTGATGCCCCGCTACTTACTTGCTGTAGAAAACTAACTATAATTTAACTCACTATTTTTTTTTAAAACTATTTACACTTTAACTATGTTTTAAATTTTTGTCTTTTCAGGAGAAGCTGAAAACACCTCAGACGGCTGAAGGCAGAAGAAAAGACTGGAGGAAAATGGCTGGCCAGCTCCGCGCATGCGCAGAACGCTTCTTCTTCTGCCTCCTGACGGTCATCCGCAAAGCTACCCAACGGATCACTGACAGGAGACAGAGGGAGAATACAGGAGGATGCCAGTGTCCCTTTGAGGGGAGGGCCATATGGAGCAAGCTGGGTTTAGTGGGAATACAGGAGGATGCCCACACCTTGCCATCTGGGTGCTGCTGCAGAATGAAGGTGGCATTAGGCCCCGGCTGCTCCTGGTCACAGGAGATGTTGCCATTTGGATCAGCTGCCAGGAAGCGCTTCAGGGCACTGAATAGATGCACCTTCTGTCCGGCCTCTTCTCCTGAGCCAGCTGTCCCAGTGCCCTGTGGGGACACGAAGTGCAGTGTCCACACCTGGCGGGGCCGTAGTACCGTTCCCGTGGCTGTCACCTGAAAGCGGAAGGGCTCAGCCGTCAGGTACCGATTGGCTGCGTTGATGAGGCCAGAGGACATAGAAGGAGAAGTGGCAGGATCAGCCATGAGATTTTGATTGCACCAGCTTCCCCAGCCAACCTGCTTGCCACATGGTGACAGGTCCTGTATACATGTACCTAGAACAAAGGGTGCCTAGCAACCAGGCAGGCCCAACTCCCAGACCTGTCACACCTATCCCAGGCAAGTCAGCACATGGGCAACAAACCCCATAACACCAGCATCATCTGCACTGTATAATCACCCAGGCTCCTCCTCCCCACCATGGGCACTTCTATGGTCGGTCACACATCCCTAGAGGACATATGATTGCCAAGGCTATGGCCCCTGCCCACCATTGGTTTCCAGGATCCCTCCCTCTCCCAAATTCAGCAGCATAGCTCTTTTCCTACAGTCATTGTGCTTATGGCAGAGCCTCTCACTGTAGCCTCTATTGGCACAGAGAAGCAGAGTCCTCTCTGCCCAACTCCTTATCTTCAGGGAGCATTTCAGTGACATGGGGAAGGAGGCACATATTGGTGACCTTCAGAAAGGGGCTGTACAGGTAAGGCATACAAATGAAATAAACAGGGAGGGAAGCATGTAGCAGGGCCACTGGGTGGTTTGGGGACAAAATACCATACGAGTGAAGCCCCTCCCTCTCTTGGGGCCTGTTTCTGATCTACACAGGAGAGGAAGGGGCTCACTCTGAGGCCTGGGCAAATGCACGCACGCACACACTTTACCTGGTAGTAGGAGACAGTTTAGGACAGGAGCCTTAACAGGAAAGGGAGTGGGTACCTTGAGGAGCTAGGGCCTGCATTTCTCATGAGACAGTATAGAAAGTGGCTGGTTTATTTTCACCTGGAAGAAAGAAGCCAGCGTTGGCAATGCTGGGGGAGGAGAAGGAAGTGCTGCATTGGCAATCCCCTCCACAGGCTGCTCGGATTTGCTACCTGTTTGCCTCACCTTGCTTGGTGAAACCAGGCTAGTAAGCTTCCTTTCTTATATGAACCCTACACATGCAAAATGTGAACCCTCTTCTCTTTATTACACTGACCTCTGCATCCTCACATTCCCACCTGAGTAACCTAGCATCCAGAACTGCCTCTGGATCCAGAGAACAAGGGGAAGCGCCCCTTTGAGATCAGAGACCAGAAACAGGAACCACAAGCACCCAGAGCTTGGCCAGCCACTGTTTCTTCCAGGGGGAAAAAGCCTTGAGCAGGAGCTAAAATACCACAGTGAGCAGCAGGTGCAGCACAACAGGGCCGGGAACCGCCGGATACAGCTAAGCAGCCCTTAAATGCTGGGGGAAACTTGCTAGAATAATGTCATGCAATGGCTTTGCCTCAGAACTTACATGGTGCCAAGTCTTAAGGCCCAGCTGTTTCCACCTCTGACTCATCCTGAACTTCTTCCTTTGCTCCAACACAGTGGTTGCCCACCATCTCCCAAGCTTGCAATTTCTCTTTTCTCATGTGGCTCCATGGTAGATGTTTCATAGGGCATTCAAATAGTAGCTTGTTGAATGAGACTCATATTGAACTAGCAGCCACTGTATAACAGAGCTCCCTAGTAAGGTGGGCTCTTAGCACCCCCTCTCCTGCCATGTTCAGCATTATTCACCACCCAGCCAGTACAGATACAATTCCCATTTGCTTCAATGGGAATCTCACCTGCACTAGTGGCACTATTATCAGTGGAGTCACACCTTCATGAGACAGGACAATAGATGCTGCAAATGCAGGACTTCAAATGTGGCTCCCACCTCTACCAGAAAGCAGGGTCCAGGCCTAAGGGGAAAGGCTCTTGGGTTTTAGCTAAGGCAAGAGCCTCCTATCCAAGAGGAACAAGTTCACTCCTGCCACCACCAAGAATGAAACTCCTGAGGGTGCAGATACCTTTGGTGGTAGGCACAACCAGCATCGCTTCTCTTTTGATTTAAACATGAGCCCAATTTCCAGATGTGTATCTCCCTCTCACAAGCTCAGACACATTGTTTTTTAAACGAGACACGCCCACCAACCATGCATCCAACTGCTTGTGCAAAGGTGGAACATGGGGATACATGCTCCCATGACTCATGCAGCAGCCACTTATGGAAGACTGCTGAAAAATCAGGCATGCACCAGGTGGGGTTAGCCAAATGTACAGTGGCTGCCTCCGTGGCTGGGGGTAACTATGCTGGGGGCTGCCCATTTGAAGCACTCTCCATGAACATTATGTGCATGGGCTCCCCACAGCTGTGCCCCTCGGCGACCAGGGACACTCTCCCCCTTCCTGGTTTAAAAACCACCAATTGTCTCAGCAGTAGTTGCCAAGGAGATGCAGTTAGGGGAGGGGGTCAATCACATAGGTGACAGACAAGTAACTTGCGACCTTTCATAGAGACTTCACGTGTCAGTAAAAGACAGGATCGATATGAAAGGGAGCTTTCTAGCCTGGTTTCACCAAGCAAGAGGAGGCGAACAGGTAGCAAATTCAAGCAGCCTGTGGAGGGGATTATCAACGCAATGCAACCCTCCACATAGGAGGGCCTCAAGAGGACAAAGAACATGCCAAAGCCTGAAGCCATGGTAACACCACACCATACTCTGTATGGTCCTTGCATGCAGGAAAGCAGAAATAAGTTTTGATCATCAGCAATAGCTCAAGAAGGACCAAACTGTACAAGCCCTAAAAGTCTGAGCTTTGGCCTTAGTCATAAAGAGCCGAGTGTTACCAGAGCTACAGCTTTCAACGATTTTGCCCAGGAAAGATAAGGTGGTAGTTGTGAGCCTACTGACATGCAGTGCAGGATTCTTGATGGCTATCTGGAGTACAGTATTTTTCATGGTAGGTAAACAAACTGCCTTTTTGGGTAAGGCAGCCCTGAGCACAAGTCTACTTTTGGTTTTCAGTAATCCACTGCAGATGCGGTTTGCTATCCCAAGTATTCCTCAGAGCTTCCATGGCCTGAGAGTGACTGGTTGAAATGCCATCAAGTTAGGTACCATTCCCTGGGTCCCCCAAGCCTGCACTCAACTTTCTAGGTTCAGTAACTATAAGGCTAGACAAAGCAGCACCATGTTTTATTTTGGATCTGCTCTAAGCTAGATCTGAGAGCAGCTTATGGTCTCTTCCTCCCCCGGCCCAGTAACACTGGAAAATAGGGCTGCAACCATTAATCGATTAATCAAACCTATCAATTAACCTGTCTAAAACAAATTAAAGTTTGTCACCCTGATTAATTGGTTAGCTTCCAGGACGTTCTGACAGACCATAGTTCTGAGTCCGTAGCTCAAGGGGATGCGTTCCAGCATAAGGGAAGTCCACCCAACGCACGCAACCTAGGTGAATCTATGCAAATTTTAATTGGTTAATTAATAAAAAAGGTTAATAGACTAAAATTTCTAATCAGGTTCCTGCCCTACTGAAAGATCATGTTCAGTGTTCTGCCTATATCACCTATTGGTTTATTCCATCCTCATCTGTCCCTGTTGTAGCTATTTTACTGTATTTAGTTCCCCAGCCAAGCTGCTGACCTCTGAAGGTGTCAATGTTGAATTTTCTCTTGGGGCAATCCCTTCCTATCTGTTGAGTCTGCTTTCTTCACAATTTACCAAGTGATGCATCTACAGCTGCTATGGAATCATGTGCAAAATAAACCAAAGAGTATCTCTTCCTCTCTAAGTCCCACAGAACTCCGAGCCCTCCCCCGTATTTCTGTACTAGCTCTAAAGCCAGCCTAGAAACACTGCATAACTGACCCCCCTCCCCCAACACCAGAGTAATGCTGAATCCTGCAGCTACTAATCATCTCTGTAAGCAGTTGCAGAAATGCAAACCTGAAGAAAGCAATCAGCTCTCACCACTTGCAGAAAGCAACCCTCTTCCATTTAAATTTCTCCAGAAACCTCTACCTCTCTAGTCTGGAACTATTATTTCTACTATATGTTGGAGGAAGGGCGGGGTAACAAATTTTTTAATTAAATAAATGTTTGGTGGTTGTCTGAGGGAAAATCCTCAAAGTATAAACAAGCTGCTTTAACATCAGGATTTCAGAACACAAACTCAAGCAAGACATTCTGGAAATACCTAGGTACTACCATCAACCTGAACACTGTCCCCTTATCCCCAGCCCATCATATAAAACAATGGAGCACAGGTGACTTATCCTAGAGAAAACAGCCACAAACCACTGTAGCTATGTTCACAGGAACAAGCTAATCCTTACCAACAGCAGGAAAGAGTTGACAACTGGATTCCTTCAAAGGGAGGGGATTTGGGTTGGGGAGGGCAGTTACAGCACAACACTGCATGATTTAGGTTCTTGTAGAACCATGTTGTAGATCCCCAACTTCCAAATTTATTTCAAACTTATGCCAGACAGTCCCAGTTTTCTACAATTTCACCCCAAATAACGACTAAATTCCAGCACTGTTGTGTAAATCATGTTTCAGAGTCAGCATAAAAGTGACTGAAGTTGGTCGCTGTTGGAGACAGGATGCTGGATTGGATGGACCACTGGACTTATCCAATATGGACATTTTCATAAAAGTTTAATAGCAATAAAGCTATTTAGCTTATTCATCAGTCTTTTTCACCCACATTTTATAGGAACTAGTAAATTATGACTGGCAATGTCTAGCAGACAGGCATTTCCTCATTTTACAGTTAAGATTAATAGCTTGGATCTCAGAAGTACCGAGTACCTGGCAGGTGCAACTCAAGACTCATGAGAGCCAGGGCCTGCCTGGTTGGTGGCATTCTGAGACACTAAGTGCAGAATCAGAACTGCCTGTAAAAAAGAACTCCCGAAGGCTGCCCCAACTTGGGGGAGAGGGCAGACCACAGCTTCCAGCCTTTGCTACTGGACAACATCTGAATAACTGTTGTCCTGACATTTTCTGTCTGGTGAGCGAGTTTGCTGCTTCAAGGGGGAGTCAGTGGCTTAAACCTTAGCCCTGGCTGCCAATGTAGGAAAGGAACACTCCTTACATTGGGGCTGGACTAGATGACCCTAGAGGTACCCTTCCAACTCTGTGGATTTATAACACTCAAAGGATCAGACAAATTTGGCTGGGTAGGAAAGGGTTAGGGGGGGCGCAATGACCTGTCTAGGTTCAGAGCACTCGCTAGACAGAAGAAATAAACTAAGTGACAATCTTCATCATACAAGGTCTACGTCCATGCAATGGCAGAGGTGAGAAAAACCCCCGACATAGGATTCCTGAATCCAACCAGCACGAAGTGCTAGATCCCACTCAGAGCAATCAGGGACCCGAGACAAAATCTTATTCAATGCAGATTCCATAAAACAGCTCACACCCCATTTATTATTTAAAATATTTTGTTACAAAAGGAAAAAAAAAGAAAACATACAATGCAGTATAAAAGATTGACAACTTCATCAAGTTTATTACACAATTTTCAACCTATCAGAAAGAGACAAACAAATCAAATCACTGAGAACAGGAGGGACTGGGACTTGGTTTCTGTTGGGTGTTTTCTTTTTTTCTTCACTATTTTGAAAGGAACTAAAAATGTGGTGTTAAGTAAAAAAAAAAAAAACCAACTAAAAAACAAAACAAAACGCTCTCTCAAGTGGAGGTGGTTTCCCTATATTTTTCCACTGTTTTGCTTTTTTTCTTCTTTTTTTAAAGATGTCACCTCACTTTTACATTTCCCCCCCCCCCCCCGTTTTTTAAAAAGACATCTGGATCCAGGCTTCTCACTGATCAACAGTTCAAAAGGAGGTGCCGCCCCACAGGGTGATGAGCCACACACCCCATACTTGCACAAAGCTGTGAAACAACTTCTTTCCTCTTCTTCAGCCCCCTTCAACTGTCCAAACAGGCCCAAGCAAGCTGCTTTTATGGGGGGGAGGAGCACCCAGATTTTGCCCAGATCTGGATTACCATGTGAAACATCCACAAAATTCACCAGGCGGTGGCTCTTATCATAGAGGGGAGGTCCCAGCACCCAATGCATTATCTTGGGTTAAGAAGAGACTCAGCTGCTTGGATTAAGACAGAGCACTGCATGCTGGGAAAGGTAATTTCCATGGCCTGTACCTCAAAGATGAGGGTGGTTGTTTTAGAGCGTTGGGGGCTGCTCTGCCCACTGCTGTCCATGATGTTTCTTGTTTGTGAGAAGCTGCAAATTCTTATACCAACAGCCATCACCAAATGAGAAGTTACGTTGCTCTAGGAACTCTGGTGACATTAGCACACAGCTGGTGTGGAAAAGGTGCCAAGGCTCCTGTACGAGGTGCAGAGAACTCTTCACTGACCCCAATCCTTTACCAAAACAGCTTGTGGGAAACCAGACAGCTCCTATGGTGCTGCCTAAAACAAACCCAGGCAGCACTTTGAGGGAGCATCCATTTAGAAGGAAGCCAGAGGCTTCAGTGGATGGTGCTGGGGAAGCCTGGACTTTCCCTTTAATCAACACACCTACATGACATAGGAAGAACGGAACTCTCAGGGTGATCGAACGGGTGCCTTTAGCCAGGAGTTGGCCTACCCCTTCCCTCATTTACTGGCATCACAATAGGGGATTCTGCCCATGGCGCTTCCTCTAAAACAAGGAAGGAGATGTCTTTGGGAGGGGCTGGCTCTGGAGAGGTGAGAGGCAGAGACTTCTGTGAAAGGAAACATGAACCAGAGCAGTTATTGCATGAGAAAAGCAAGGCAGTGGGGAGCCAGATGGGTCACCTGCAGCAATTAGTCTGAGGGTGACAGGGGGAAAGGGCACCAGCAGCCTGTGAGAGACTGGCTCTATTTCTTAATCACTCTAGGTTGTGGAGAAGCTCGCCACTGAGAGCCCCCTCAGAGGGAGCCAGGCAGAATGAAGGGGACTTTGAGAAACCTGCCAGACCCGAAGCAGGGAAGTGATGGGAAGCAGCAGCTAGCATGTTCTTTGTCACAGGAAAAGCAAATACTGTTATCTAATCTGTGAAAAATTAGAAAGGGACTAAATGCTAAAGGGGCCAGGACTGAAACTGCTTGGGATCACTCTGTGGAGGAGGGCTCCCCTGAAGGCCCTGGGGGCTGAGGAGACTATGCACTGCAGGAGAACTTAGCGAGTTTAACATCAGACACTGGAGGCGGAGCTGAAGCAGCTGTGCACATGGTGCCAGTGCCAACCTTTCCTAGAGCACACAGGGGGGATGGGCTTGCTTCCAGATGTTCATAGAAAAGCGACAGAAAGGAAGAAGTGGCCTGCCTCAGGGGAGAAGCACCACTCTTTGGGTCCAAGGAGCGGCCCCTGGTCACAGTGGCCCAGACACAAGCCCCTCCTAACTCCAAGTCTTTCAGTGTTTCCCCAGGAAGCAGCAGCGAGTGCAGGCAGAGCTGTTCTATGGCCAACATGTGCCAGATGGGAATCCTGCAGACAGAGCATCTTTCCCAGGGAACTGGAGGCAGCGAGGGCAGTGGGGGAAGGGCGGGGTGGAGCAGCCTCTGTCCTTTAGTCCTGATCGAGGTGAGGAGATACAAGTCCACTAAAAAACATTTACTGCCAACCACACGCCTGCAAAGGATAGAACAAGACAGCACATCAGACTCTTACAGCTGCATTTCCCTAGCACTCACCCATCAACAGGAGACTCATGTGACTTGCTCAGTAGGGATATCACCTGGGGCCAAACCAGAGACTATGGCAGAGGCCCCATGTAGTTGCCTTCGTACCTGGCTAGAACTTTTGAATTTAAATTTGATAATGGCAAGTTCAGCAACCTTGGAGGGTGAAATGTTTCCCCACGCAAGGCAGGCACATCAAGGCAAGCATCCCTCTGCATTTGTGGGGCTGAATGAACTTGGTAGATCTTAAGATCATAGCAAAGTAGCAGCTGGTAATGCCAATGGAGAAGTCAATTCATGAATAGTTTCCATGTGACATGGACTGAAGTCTCAGACCAGCCAGTAGGTATAAAGACAGTAAATTTAGATTATTGCTATCCTGGTCTGGTCTGGAAACAGTGACCTAGCAGGAGTTCTTATGGTACAATGTAGAGGAAGGGTGGAAAATCGCAAGTCTGGGGGCCAAATGCAGCCTGCAGCTAGCTTTCATTTGACCCCTTTCCAGTTCTGACCCATGGATCTGACCCATGGATCCACCCCCTACCCTGAAGCACTGAAATAGTGAGCTATGGGGAAGGGAGCAGAAATGAGTGCATGCGCTCAAGAACAAGGGTGGGTGGGTCCATGGCACAGATCTATGGCCTGAACCCTTCTCCTCCTTTTCTTCATTCTGAGCACACCTCCTAAGCACTCCCATCCCAACTTCAGTGTGGCCCTTGAAGCTTGTACTAATTTTCAAAGTAGCCCCCAGGAAGGAAAAGCTTCCCCACTCCTGATTCAGAAATCTGGTACTGGCTGGTCTGGAACAAACTCTGACAACCTGCCCAGGCTTTACTGAGACAGAGATTCTGAATACTATAAGCCATGCCAACAAGACAAGAAGTTGGTCCTTGCATTTCATCTTTCCATCGAGGACCTCAAAATGCTACAGACACATTCATTTAGCCTTCCTAAATTCTGGGGATTTGGAAAATGAAACCCACCGATAAAATGGGGATCAGGTGCAGAAAGAGTAAGTTACTCGCCCCAGATGACACAGTTTGCAGGAGTCAAGAATGGAACCCAGGTCTCTAACCTTCTGCTTCTGTGTCACAACCGCAAGGCCACCCTGCCTCCCACTGCGACCCCTGCGTAATGTTCCCACTGAAAACTCTATTGAGAATTGATTTCATTTGCTTCAAACAGTTCCCCTGAAAGGAGTTTGATCTGAATATGTCAACATGCACCATGACAGAGCGTCAATCTTGGTGGAGCCTGTAGGTGCCAGCGTAACATTTTTTATTTAAAAAACACGAGCGCTAAAAAAATCACTTTTCAGTAACGCCACCACTAGATCAAATACCTGAAGTAGCATAAAGAACCCCCAAAATTGATATGCCCCCTTCTCCAAATATCCAGAGATGAAACAGGACACAAAGCCATTCGAAATTTCACCCCCAAGAGTCCAAATGGAATTTTGTGGCCCAAGAGCAGGGGAACATTTCCCATGTGGGGGGCCCTTAGAACAGGCCATGAAACCTGACATCTCCAGAAACTATTGGGAGAGGCAGTCTCAGCTCTGACCCTGCCCATCTCAGTGGTACATCAGATAGTCCTGAACAGACCCAGACAGCATGGAAGAGTTCCAGTGGGGCTTTAGGAACATTTACCAATCTGTCCTCTAATCCAGTTTGTTCCTACTGACATTGGAGGGGGGGGGGAGAGGGGGACAGCTGAATGGATAGGATCATGTTAAGTTTCAGCTCAGTCAAAAGAAACAAATGATTGTTGTATTACACAAAATAAAACAAATTTGGGAAGTGGGGGGGAGGTTTGAGCAATTTTGCAGGAAAGCTTTCTAACCTTTTCCAGGAAAAACATGTTTGTAGTGCCACTCAGAGAGATCATGCTGTGGAGAGGCAATGAAGAAATTTATTGCTGTTGGATAGGGGAGAAGGGGGGGAATGCGTTTCCATGATGCCTCCGCTGCAGAAGCAGAGTCACTTCCTTCTTCCCACAGCAGTATTTATGTACATGGTATAATTGTAAAATACAAGATGCTGATGGTAAAGAAACCAAGTGATGTACAAGCCAAGCCCCACAGCATTAAAAGCATTGAAGGGTACCGCCGGTTTGGGGGTATCCTGCGTCATCTTCCCTGGATAATACATTAGTTATTACTCCAATGCTGCATTCTCTTTTCCACCTTTGCTCAAGCCTCATACTGACACCAACAAATCCGTTTTGGATGCAGAAGAGCCATTGCACTCCCAACCCGCTGACCCTAATTTAAAAGATCTGTGTTGTGGATTCTGTCCACAACAGAACAAGCGTCACTCTGTCATTGGAAATATCAACAAGCTCAGCTCAACCAGCATCACTAGTGTAAACCAAGTACTCATTTGACAGAAGAAACCAATGCACCACTGAGATGAAGAGGAGCACGTTGGGTCACAAACCATGTATGGGTAGAGGGCTGCCTCTAATTGGTTGAAGTTTAAGCCACTGGGGGAGAGAAGAGGGCTCTAGGGGCAGTTTATGTTCAAGAGGTTAAGGGATAGGAGCAGGGCTTGGCACAATTTTGAGGAGTGCATCAATTTTTTTTCTGGAGCTGCGTTTGAGGATTTTGTATGGTTTCTATGCATAAAACCTGTTGCAACTGAATGCCAGCAAGCAAATCTGCATGAATAAACTGCATAATTATGAACATAAAGTAATTGTGCATATTTATTCTGCTCATGGTCAATTTGAAGGATTTGGCTATTTTGGCTGCAGTATTATTATTTTTTTGGTGCGGTGGAACATGGTGTCCCTGCCTACCAGGATACAACAAGTAGTACGGAAAAAGGACTTGAAACAGATGTTTTGCAGTCACAAGAAGGATGCGGCTGAACTGCAGCCACCTCCTTCTGGCCAGGAGGTGCTAGAAAACCAGGGTCTTGGAGAAGACAGGGTGCTAGCTCACCTCTCTCAGTGGTGCCGGTCCCTTTCTCTGTCCCGATGTCTCTCATGCTCCCGGTTTCTTTCCTGGAAGTAGTCCTCATGCCGATCCTCATTATGGAGCATGTCTAGGTGTCTCCTGCTGCTCTCACGGGACCGGCTGGGGGATCTTTCCCGAGACCGGTGTCTTTTTCTGGAAGAAAAGGCCACACAGATCATTCCCCTCCCAACAATAAGCACGTCCACTTCCCTTTCTCCTTCCCACAAACTGAGCTTCCTAGCTGGCTATGCCCCTTTCAGGAGGGGACCAGAACCCCAAAGTCGTCCTTTATGGTTGGGACCAACCTCAGTATTATTAGATTAGACTTCACCTGGAGGAACTGCTGCTGGTGCCCATGCTGTAGGACTTGGCTTCAATCCCATGGAGGCAATCCTTGAGCGAGGAGATAAGAACTCTGCACCGCTCGTCATTGGCTACACGTGACTGTTTGATCACTGCGATGGCTGTGAGCAGAGTCTCAATGGCATCGCTGTAATCCCCTGCAAAAGAGCAGAGCAGATGTTCAGAGGGGTGGAAGCAGGGCAGAGGGTGAGGGGATGGGAGGAGAGAGGCAGCAATGATTACCTGCACTGGCTCCAGATACCGCTTTGGAAATGGCACTGCTGGAAATCGCTCGGTTCCTGTTCATGATTTCTTCAAATTCGGCTTCGCTGACAGAAGGCATCAATGGGCCCAGTTCTCGACTGCATAGAACACAGCAAATGCCCATCAGTCACAGGGCCATGGGCTTCAAGCCAATCAAGGACAGAGCTCTCCATCCACAGACATAGTGACCAATGGACATCTCAAGACCAACATCCAGTTGGTTTTCTACTCCTTTCCATAGGCACTAACCAGGGTCTATCCCAAAGCAAAGGCTCTAGTTGGCAGAGCTTCCCTGGGCTCCAGCTATCAAAAAGCAGCTCTGGTTCTATGCCCAACTAGCACAGAAACTCTAACACACTAAGGGTGCTTTCACCCAGCCCACTTTCAGCAAAGGAACACACACACATGGTCCATGCTGCTTTCCCCACGTGGCAGGTGCATGAAGAGGATTTTGGCTACACAAACCCCCTTGACACCCACCACAACATGGGATGCAGTCAGTGGGTTGGACGAAAGCACCCTTCCCAAGAAGCCAGCTCAGTTCCAGTGCCCACAGGGCAGAGGCCCTAGAAGAATGACCTTTGAGGTCTCTCTTTCCAGTGTCACCCCTAGCCCTGCCCCCAGTTCCTCCAGCCCAATCCCAGCGAAGGATGGAGCAGTTCTCACCTGCTGTGGTTATAGGGCGCAGATGCCTTGCTATACGCATCTGGTGGAGGGCCCAACGCTGCATTTGGTGGGGGGAAGAAAGCTGGGTTGAGGTGCAGAGCAGGAGGTACAGCCCCTGGGGGTGGCACAGCCAGGTGAGGAGGAAGTCGAGGAGGAGGAGGCATTAAATGCTGGTAATGGATTCCCGGTGGGGGGGGTGGGACCCCAAAACCTGAGGAAAGTGGGGGAGGGGGTGGCATCGGTGGAGGCGGCAGGCCCATGAGAGGAAGGGCAGAAGGGGGTCGGTTGAAGAAAGGCAGCACAGAAGGAGGTTTCTCTACACGAGGTGGCGGCACAGCATTCTCTGTTGGTGTGGCTCGGCCATCCATCGAGTCCATGGAGTCCCGCGAGTGAGCCCTTGGAGGTACACCTGTCAGACACAACACGAGGAACAAGCACTGAGCACTGGAGGGTCTCCAAGCGTTAAGAGATCCTCACAGGAAACTGGCTGGTTCAGCATCCCCCACAGCCCTGCATGCAGGGCTGGGAGAAGAAAACACCCTACCCTTGCTGCAGGGGGACATTGGATGAGGCTTCCCCCATGACCCTACATCATCCCCATCACAGGCATTACGGCAGGACTACAGACTCCTCTAACCAAACCTCACAGCAGACTGCACTATAGATCAGGGTGCCAAGAAATATCCTGTCAGACACCTGTAGCCTCCACTTCCAAAGGTGCCAGGAAAGGGGTTTCCAAGATATTGCTAATGTTTCAGAGACCAGTGCTACATAGACACTGGTGGGTACGGATGGAAGGTACAAGCAAGCTAGCCAGCCAGGTGGAAGACCTTAGAAATGGCAGCAGAGAGGTCACAGGGTACATCATGGAGCTAAGATGTCAGAACTGATTGGGGCCTAAATAGTCTGTGGGTCATGATAGTGCTATGCTTGGCAAGTGGAGGAAGGTTGACAGGACTGTAGAACTCACAGGGTTCAAACTTTGACCCCCCACATCCACAAGGCATCCTGCATGCTAGCGGGTACATAACCCAAAGATATGGACAAGGTGTCAGGGATTCAAATTCACAATAGATGCAAAGATGGGAACGTTTTACTCAACTGAAGCAGAGGAGCATAGGCTGTGTTTAATGAGACTTCAGCAGCTAGGCAAGGAAGATGACTGCAATAATGAAGCATGATTGTTCTCTAGATCCACTTAAGCAAGAATCAAAGTACTGGAGCATCCTAAGCCAAATTCTTGCTTACAAAGGAGATGCACACTGATCCCAGACAGCAGTGGCCAGTTACTCCTATTACCTCTAGTGAAGATGGTAAAAGTTGGCCTGAGTAGCCATGTGCAGGTAAGGGGAAAGCTCCAGGGTGCAAATGACAGTTTTCCCTTGCCTGAATTTCTTGAACCCCACTAAAACCTAGCAGACATGGCTGCTAGCTTCACAACAAGCTTCAACCAACTCTAGGGGGAATGTGGTAGCTGTTAACGGAGCATGCTGCCACTATAACACCTTAGATCAGAAGTGCAGTTTCATGCTTAGCTGGAACTGAGGGAAACCTAGGTGGTAGGACCTAGTTACTTCTGGGGTGTTTGGTCAGGGCACTGGGAAGAATACCTCTCGTTTCAAATGTGCTATGGGATTTACAATGGCCACAGGTGGTCAAAATGCACTGACTGCAGAAAGATGCTGCCTTCGGCACCCCAGCACTGAGGCAGGGCATCTGATCAATACAAATTGAGAAAAAGGACCACCTAGTGCCACTGTACAAGGCCTGTGGTGAGGCCCCAGCTGGAGTACTGCATCCAGTATTGGGCACCTTACCTCTGCAGGGATGGACAAATTCTGGAGAAGGTCCAGAGGAGAGCTATTAATAGATATGAAGGGTCTTAGCTATGATGATAGGCTGAAGAGCTTAAGCCCATTCAGTTGGGAGGAGGCTACGAGGGATCTTCACAGCACATGAGGACCTAAAAGGGGATCATAAAGACTTGGGTCAGGATTTACTCACTTTCCTGGAAATCTGTCCCCCACCCCTATGTTTTGCTCATTTCAGGCTGATATAGCTCTGCTGAAGGTTTCCTGGGTGCAGCAGGGGCTTCCCCTTCCTCATGTTCCCTTCACCCCACCACCACTCAGTCGTGCACAAGCCTGCCCGCACTTACGTTTCCGAGCCTGTGCCTCGAACTGTGACAGGTTCTGCCGGGTGGCCAGCCTCACCTCCACCTTATCCCCATTGAGAATTTTTCCTGGCAGTAGTTCCAGGAGTTTGTGGACTGAATTCTCAGAGGCAACCACCACCTCTGCGTACCTGAGTGGAAAGCCAGATGGAGAGTAAATGACAGCTGGCTCCTGACTGCTGTGAGATAATATCCCACCCCTTTCCTTCAGGAGTGCGTTGAGGGACCAAGATCCTCTTCTGTGGGACAACCCAATCAGCAGTGAGAGGGGCTTCAGTCTGCAACCTCCCAACCATGGCCTAGCCACAATGAGAAGCAAGCCCCACTTCCTGGAATCCGATCTAGCCCCCCTCTCCCAGGACACCCAGTGTTCACGTTATTTCCCATTACCCTCCACGCCTACTGTCTTGCCCCCAGGGCTACTACACATTACCCTCATTCACATAGGCATCCTTCTAGCACACATGCAATCATGTATATCACCAATGGGCTGGGCAGCACTTCCCTTTTCACCTCCAGTCTCCACCCTCTAAACTGACCCTTTGCTGAGAGTGCCTGAATTCTCGTGCCACAGTGCTCACCCTTTGGACTGGCCGTTGGCTCGGTTCTCTGCAAACTTCAGCTCCACCACATCATAGACCCCCACTGAGCGGATAATCTGGATTAGCTGCTGATCAGTTGTCCACTAGGTAAAAACAGGCCAAGCAGGACAGTTAGCACCTGGAAACTTACTGTAAGAACCTGGTGTTTCAGGATCAGCCCTTAAACTCAAGGCTTTTTAGAAGCTCTTTATATGCTCCTCAGAGAAAGGGATTCCCTGTAACACTGAAGCAGCTTCCAATTCCCATACATGCCATCATAACAAGAGACAAAGCAGCTAAGAATAAGATTACTGCAACCTCCTCCTTGCTGGCCTCCCTCACTCTCACCTGTCCCCCCTTGTCGCAATCCAAAACTCTGCTGCCAAGGTCATTCACTCTGCCCGTTGCTTCGACCACGTGCAGCCTCTCCTCTTCTCTCTTCACTGGCTCCCCCTTCCTGAACGTATCCTGTTTAAACTCCTGGTATTCACGTTCAAAACACTCCACAACCAAGCTCCCCCTTACCTCTCGGACCTAATCTCCCTATGCACTCCTGCACGCGCTCTCCGCTC